>JAQFXU010001083.1:0-34486 GCA_034693705.1 Spatulosminthurus flaviceps
TATATGAAGGGATGCATCCATTAAAAATGTTAAACCCATGTGTTGGGGGGTGACACTTGGAAAGGACTGCTTGTGAGTCGGCAAAAGGAGGAAAGGTTTTTGAAAATACATATTTCCCCTTTAATTTCTTTGAAGGTTTTATGGGGATTTAATGGTAAACATATTGAATGTTTAAAAGGGGAAATTGTTCTTGGAGAAAATTCGGGTAATTTATTATATTAGGATAAAGTTTGTATTTTTGGGCACTATACTACTGATGGAACAGTTATTATTAGTATAGCTATTTTTAAAGTAATGGATAATCTTTCTAATGAGTTTCTAGTCCAAAAGTTTACTATTGAATGATACAAGATAAAACTGCATGGGAAAGAAAACATGCTATGGTGGATGTTTACCTTAGTCATCCACCGCCAAGTATTATATGCTTGTTTACTTGGCAAGTGCAGCTTGTCTATTTTTCAATGTAGACAAGCCATCATGGTCAAGCGGCATGCTGTCTATTACCTCCGCTTTCCCTTGTACTTCTCTCAACCTTATACTATTTCTATGGAGAAAAGATTTTTTTTAAACTTATATACCATACAATCCTTCAACTACTATAGCTATTTTAGACCCACGTGGTATAGTGTACGTGGTATTTTTGCACTTCTATATGAAAACATTTGATCCACCAGGCGATCTCTCCTTTATACTACGAGAGTGAATGTTCTCCTTGCCTGCTATGTGGAAGGAAAGGAAAGGTAAAAGTTGGGTAGGAGTAATGTTCAGACCTTGGTTATTTATGTATGTCTATGTGTTTCCATTGCTTTGCGTGTGAGTAAAGCCCCTTAGAAACTCTCATGCGTCAATGTTTCTACGTGGCGATCTGTAAATGTTTTTACTATATGTTTTTTTATTTACATGGGGAATAAAAACTTTCTTACTTGATGGAATCAGGTTATCCTAAAAATCTTTTCCCTTCACTTCCAACAACAAAGTTCTTATAGAATTAGGATTAATTTTTAATGGAAAGGAGGAGGACTTGCTTGAAGAAAATAAATACAAATAGTCCTTTGAACTTTCAATGTTTTTATCCACAACATGTAAAAACATACGTTTTTTTTATTTACTTTCACCTCACTCTCCTAAAATCCCGATTGATTTTTTCCTAGGAAAAATTTCCTAGGAACTGTCACTCCAAGAATCTTTGGAGAGCCAACAAGTAATTGCTCAATATATTGGAAGGAGGATTTTGAAAGTCCTGCACTTTAAAAAAGACTTGTGTCTCGTTGATTTTGACTTGACTCGGTCCTATTCTTTTTCAAAATGCAAAAAGAGGAAAGAATGCTTGCTTTATGGAGGAGAGAAAATATATGGGACGTGGTAGCTTTTTTTAATGTATTCTTGGAAGGCCAGGGAAAATGGTTAATTACGCTAAAAGTAATGTGTAAGTATATTGGATGGGAATAGTAGAAAGGGCAGTAATATTTTTATTTCTCTGAGTTTTCCTTCCAGCCAGCAGACTCCCCTTGTGTAATCTTTCATGACTCTCACTAGTTTTTGTAAGTTCGCTTGTTTTCCCTTCACTCTTGGCATCCGCTGGTAATATGAAGGAACTTGAGTGTTTTTGCTCCTATATAGGAAATATATGTAGGTTTATATTCCGTAAAGCTATGGAGTTGCTCAATAGTGTTTATCTGAATAGCTGTAGTAGATATGTACAGGATTGCATGGGATAGGAGGTTTTTGGAAAGTATGAAGACGTAAGATAAGGGTTGCGTATGGATAATGGACAGTTGCCGTGAAGGAAGTAAAAGGCTAGTGATGGTGTAGTTGCACGTCACGTCATAATCAAGGGATCCCTAAGCGTTGCGGCTATTTGGGTGTGTATGTGTTTTGTATGGAAGTTTGTATGAATGAAGGAAGGAGACATATGAGTTTGGCTTTTCCTGTGCCTAATTAGGATTTGAAGAGAACTAGCAGAGGAATTTGAACTCATTTGAAATTTCAATTACCTTGATGTTTTTCCTCAAATTAGTGAAAATATATAGAGAGTTTTGAATGGTGGCCAATAAGGGTGGAACGTATTTGCTACAATATTGCCATCAACTCCAGCCAAATGAATGCTTTAGTAGTATTTCTACGGAGGCTTGAGTCTACTTTCTGCATAATAAACACGGAATAATTTAGAATTGAGTAGATTCGCTTTATATTTTATAGAATGTATGGAATGTTCCATTAAGGTTTCTCTCTCTCCCTACCCTCAATGGATATGGACTCAAACTGGGAAGAACTCACTGAATTTCATCTTGAAATAGAATAATTCAAATGTACGCATATAATTTGGTTAGGCTTGCTACATATGTATTCCGCCTTCGTCTTACTTCATCCTTCCTCTCAATTTTCTTTCACACACGAGTGAGTAATTTTTCCTGAGCGTTTGAGGAACGGGGAGAAATATTTAATTCAATTTTTTAGGACGTGTGTGTGTGTGTGTGTGTGTCTGTGTGTGTATAAATTCTGTGAGAAAAATTACGGGAACGTCTATTTTCTGATGGGGAAAAAGGTTTATTGGATTGCAGTATAACACTATGACTTGAGTACATATTTGCATATAAGTACGTACGTAATATTTATGTGCAGTGTTTAATTGGAGAGGAGTTATTCGATGGATTTTTGGGAGCTCGGGAAGGTTTCAATTTGCGAGCTTTTTCTGGCGGAGAGGTTAAAATTTGAAGGGAATAAATTGTAGGTTTTTGGAGGCAGTGGCAGTAGTAGAGCCACTTAGCTTGTATTTTCAATGGTGGTCCTTTCATTAAAATGAATTGACTTCCCATACAATTTACATCACTGATAATTCTTTTGGCTGCCTTCACACAGCTGTTGTTGTTGGCAGGAACCATGTGCTTTTGTTGATGGTGGTGCGCTATGGGCTCTTGTGTGTACATATATAGGAAAATACATACATATGTAGCTAAATATGTGTGTGAGAGAGAGAGATGCATGAAAAATAGAGTGAAATCTTGAATGTGAGATTTTAAGTGAACCATATGCGAATTGGGTGGGTTTTATTACCGTCATAATAATTCATGCACGCATATATAATAGAGTTATGTTGGCCAGGTCCTCAAAACTCCATTCTCTCTATTGCAGTCATCCTCTCTCTCACTCTTTCTCTCGCACTCGAGCTGCCTCGTTTCATTCTCCTCTGTAGCAAATCAACATATGACTTCCCAACTGAACCGTGACATGTGAATGTGATGTATATAGAAAGTCATGGAAGGATGCCTTGAATCCAGATTGCCTCATTTCATTCCAGTGGATTTCATTTCATCAAATTCAGGACATACCAAGCATCTCATGTGTTGTTCTTAGCTCCACAGAGCCAAAAGGTACTTACCACCGGTATAAATGAATGAGGCACTTGATAGAAAGGAAAGGATCCTAAGCCATGGATTTCCACACCGACTCTTCAATTTTCTTACCATGACCTCTCAAGCACCTGTACATATTTCTACATTCACTGTATATGCATATATATGTATATGAATGGAAACGATAAAATCAACCTGGAACATCTTGAGCTTTCAAAAAGCATTAACCTTGATTGCATGATTTTTAAAGTAGATTGATCGGGAAAAAATCACCTAGATGAGGCCAAAGGAAATGTGAAGAAATGAGGAAGGGAATGAGGGGGAAATGTTGGTTTTAGTTTTTTAAATTGAATTCTAAGGTTTACGATTTAATGCTTTTTCCATTTTAAAGATACGAGATACTAATATATTAAGGGCATGAGAGCTTCATCCTCCTATTTCATCCCTACATCGGAAATGAAAGAGCTCAGCTCCCTATCAAGAGTGTATTTTGGAAGAGCTGGAGTGGAAAAAACATTCTTCAAGTGTGGAGGTAGTTCGTCTTTGGTAATAACTAGGATGGACCGGAGTTCCGGTCAGCAGTACATTAGTAAAGTAATATAAAAGAGAGAGAGAGAGAGCTGGGGTCATTTAGAATCCTCTATAGTTTCTTCACTACTTCCTCCTCCAGTCCAGTGTAAATATATTGGAGAAAGATCTATCCTCTAGATCCTCTTTAGCTTTTACTCCTCCTCATCTAAAAGCTATTGCAAGTAGGGTTTTCGATTAGTGAAGAAATTCCAATTTTGCTCATGATTAACATTAGGTGGAAAGGATTCCAATGGAGTGTGTGAGGAGAGGAGGGTTGTACAGTGAAAGGGAGATGGGGGGAAGAGAGAACGGCCCTTTCCTTTGGGGAAAGTGGTCCGCCTTACAAAAGCACATGGATGAGTTGCTCATCCACTGTCTACAAATGAAGTGAAATGAGAAAAGAGACGCAGTGTGTATACATACACGTACATATAGGGCTTGATTGTATACATCCAAAATAACAGACGCTTCATACTATACTTTCATTCAAAGACACATTTACCAGAGAAGAATGAGGACTCAACTGACTATTGACTGAATGAGAGCCCTGCCCAAGCCATGCAAATAAATTGCATAACAGAGAACACACAGGACTGGATACTGCATAAATATACATACATCTACATACATAAATACCTAGCCATTCCTACAGTGAGTATAGGCCATTTCAGTATATGTGTTTTCTATGTATAAAAAATCCGACATTCCCATCTATTAACCTTCTCCAGTATTGGAGGATGATAGGCCAAGTATGTATTCATTTCAATATGAATAGAGATAGTCCTCCAGTCAAGTGTTCTACACACACGGTTTTCTTGATTATAATTATTATATGATTACTGTCGAACCAACACCCTTCCTGTACAAGCTAGAAGCTTTCCCTTTAATTTCTCTATACTTCCGCTGGATAGGAACTTATAGTAAGAGCCAAGTAATTTCCTATAGCATGAGACATAGTAAGCCTATGTAGTGTCCATCTTCCTATATATGTCTACCAAGATAGCTCTTCCATCTCTCTGTGTAAATATACATGGTATGTATGAATTTATAGGTAAAGTCCACGGAGCGAGAGGAACTATAGGGTTTGAGAGTCGGTCCGCAATCGCCCTTTAAAAAATTCATAGGAAGCAGTGAAATTTTTTCCTTATCCCGTTCCTCCTGCCACAACACAACTACAGAACTGAATGGGACCCCGGTGTGCTAACAATGTGTCTCAAGTATTAAGCCTGTCTCTTCTGCTAGTATCATAATATGTGTAAGGATGGTGATAGGGAGGACTGACGGCTCTAGTACATGTGTGTGTGTGTGTGTGTAGGGATTGTGTATCTACATGTGTGTACATATAAAAAGAAAGGTCTCACTCCTACCTCGAAACACTTTCTTCCTTACCTTAGAGTCAGAGAGTTGTAACGCTGGTTAGTCAGTCGGGGAGGACGTATGTCAAAAGAGAGGAACCAGCAGAGCTGGTCCGACTTTGAACATTGAGACTCCAGTTGAACAAATGTGTTGCCGGACATGGTTGTGAATTGTTTTGGGGGAAGGAGAAAAAGCTCTTCAAACTCTCATCTTCCTTGTAGTACTCCATGGGTTGAGTCTGTCTCATTCAGTTTGATCCCAGTAAGAAACAACGGACGAGTCATTGTTTAAATAATTAAATTTCAGTCCATCAGGTAGTTTTGTGTAGTTGTTCCAAGGACTCCAGAGTGTGCCTCAATATTTATATAGAAGATTCGACGTGTAATGGAGCTACTATAACTTCTCAACTTATTTGTTCTATCACAGTTGGAGTTCCTAGTGTTGTTCCTTGTTCTGTGACCAGGAAGAGTAAATTTCCTGAGCTTTGTTCGGACAATATTGATACTTCCACTTAGTGTACAACCTATATGTACATAAGCTACTACATACAAGGCTTAATCAGCTCTAAGGAAATATAAAGCTGGAAGAGTAAAGTAAGTTGTTTGTAAATAATTCTACTGGGGCAAATGTCCAAATTGCCTTAATAAGCAATTACATTTTATTAAAGGCTACTCTCTATGTTTAGACAGAGGAGAAGCTCTCTAGGTAAGTAGGAGGGAATTACTTGTACTTTCTCCTCACGAAATTACATTACACCAAGACTTTGCTTAACTTATATTCTCCACTCAGACTAGACATTGAAGATTTATGTGGATAAAGGTCTAGGGAGAGTAATCCTAAGCATATAGCTGGAAATAAATGGAGAGTTCCTTTTGCTATTTGACGAATGCAGTCTCGTTCTTTTGTTGGGGGTAAATGTACAGTAGGCCTGAATCAAATCCAAGATATATTTAGAAAATAGCCATAGATTAGGGAGGAATCTTTAGAAAAGCCTCTCTGACGAATTCCAAAACAGGGCTATTTCTGACGCTAATCCTACTTGAGAAATTACATGAAATCCGGTTTGAATAAATGTACCCGTCTACTTACATTGTTCCTTCCAGCTCTCTCTCTTCCATTGTTCTTTTGAAATTTTAACACATTGTTTCTATTCCCCAATCTTACGTCAACAGCGGGTCCAGCCTTGATTTATTTAAAGTTCTCATTTCAATAATCTCCTTTATTTAATATTTGGAATTTTCAATAGCTTTTTTTTCTCAACCTAAGAATGTTTTCCAACTTTCAGAATGAGGACAAAAATTGTAAAAAAAGTGTTAAAAAAACATACATAGATGCGGTGCACTGTAAAAAGTCGGCTCTTTCCTGGGGTTTTACCCTTAGAAATCCTATGCTAAAAACGTTGCAATACATTTTAACGTATAGAGCTGACTATTGAGAGAATATACATAAAAGTATAAAGGTTACTCCGAGACTTTTTCCTTCTCCTCTCTCTCTCTCTCTCTCTCTCTCTCTCTCTATGTATATATTGCTCTTCCGAATGGTAAATTTTTGAAAGGTGAGGATGATAATGTCAAGGATTTGAATGCATATATTTTTCCTGAAGGAGTTTCCCAGCTTTTTTTTGGTGAGGAGACTCTTAGTTTTTGTTGTATGTGTCTCTCTTTTTTATTCCATAATGTTATGTTTAGTAATAGTAGTAAGGAATTGGGGAGGGAATTGGAGTGGAGTGGTGCGGCACATACTAATATTCCTATACACAGATACTAGACTATAGTAGGAGGAAATATAAGGCACTAGATCAGTATTACATTCATAAAATATTCAATCGAGTGCTGTTATTTATAAGTGAAGATGCTCTCTCAACTTTCCTGCTGAGACAACAATTTCATCTACGTGCTCTACATTTTCTACACATTTGAATATTTATTTAATCCTATCCTCAACATCCTTCTTGAGGATTCACAACAACAAACTAACTTTATTTCCTGGGTTATCATCTTCATCGTTATGGGTATCTTTTGAGAATTCATAAAGTCCTTTTTTTTCCACTACATACACATGCATTTTCCTCATAAAAATATGTACATAACTATACATAGCTATACATATACAGTAGTATATATTCATGGAGTAGTGGTAGTAAAAAGAGAAAAGACTATGAAATTCCAGTATGCTTAAGTATGCAAGAGCGTTATTCTCTTCAAACCTTGTTTACATAATGCGATAGATAGAGGGATAATTTCACGAGATACTTTTTGACCAAGGATTTTCTAAAGCAATTATCGTATAGTAGACGAGAGTGAGAGAGGGGGGGGGGAGAGATGCCACATGAAATCCATAAATCATTTGCGACGTTTCTCTCCGCAATGAAAAATTAAAGCATTTATCAAACTTTTGCCCATCTACAACTTTCATAGAGAGACTCCTTTTATCAAGTATGGTGTAGTACTTAGTTGGAGTGCATAGTGGTGGCTCAAACTCGTTGCCTATGTTCATTAAATATTTAGCCGGATGGTTGTGCAACTCTTGGAGACTACAATTCCCATTACATCACATGGAACTAGAATTAGCCAAGAGGTTTCTTCTGTATCTATAATATAGTTTGGAAAAATATTTATGGGACATGTACGTTTACTATAATTCCTTGCGCTAAAATAGTAATATGTAGTGTGTGTATGTACATCCCTCTGTAATTTAACCATATCTATTTGAGGCATCTGACGTGGATCCTTTTGACTCCTCTTGATATTTACATGTATATTTTTATTTTATTTTTACTAATTAGTCCAATTCCACTGTTTCCCAACTCTAGAGAGAAGCATATCCCTCGATTGTGCATGAGAATCTAATTTTAATTAGCTCTGCATTCATCTCACTTGATAATCACTGGCGTTTTAGTTACTCTCATGTTCTCTCTCATGTTGTTGACGTATACACTGCAGTACACTATGAAATCCCGTCCTCTCTCAGCTCTCCATCACCATTTAGGTTTTATATCTAAAAGAAAACATGAGCCATTCACAGAGCATAAGTTGTTAGTTCCTCCGTTGAGAGACCAAAGCGTGATTTCCTAATTGTATTTCCTCTCTCTCTCTCTCTCTCTATCTTTTTCAACTTGGTTCATAGTTGTAGTTTGTAGTAGTAGTAGTTCTTGGCAAAATTAACGAACCAACGGCAGTACAATTAGTTCCATGTGTATAGATCACAGAGAGGGAGAGAGAGAGAGATGGGAGCAGGAGCAAAATACCGAGACAAGTTCCATCTCATAAAATGAATGCGTAGTTGAGGAGAGAAACCTTGAGAAATGGATTTTGGGGCCAGAGAAAAGAGCAGTTTGATCCAACCTCATCGTCCTGTCCAACTCTAATCGAATAATCAAGAGGTGGACTTGAGTGAAGCCATAGAAATAACAAAGTGAAACTTTCTTAAGTACATATTTGTATTACGTACACATGATATCTGGATATATTGAGGGAAGAATTTCTCAAAACTTTCCAACCACTTATGACAAAACTAGGGGTAAGGGGAAAAGTTGAGAGTTTCTCTTGTTAAAATAATACACCTCGAGCAACAAAACGTATACATTCTTACTGATAAGAAAGAACTTGAGTATTTTATACAACTATTTTTTTTTCTCCATGTTTACTTTCCAACATCTCACTTATTAGTATAGGAGGTAGTATTTTTTAGTAGTTTCTTGCTACAGTGTAGTACATTTATTCATAATATTCCCAAGTTAATTTCTTTTGCTTGGGAGAATAAACAAAGGAGTTAGCAGAGCATTAATGTTTGGGCTTGGTAATTTTGAATACGTAAAACAACAAATATGTATGGATACATTTGGGTATAAGGGAGAAAGTACGGTGGTGTCAGGTTACTACAGTAGCAAAGGATAATCCTATCTGTGTCATCCACTCCTCCGCTTGAATAACTTTGTTACTTTGACTAGTACGGTTAGAGCGTGTATAGAGAAGAGAGATATAGGCCAGCCTAGATTCCATGCATATTAAATCTGTTCATGGCGGAACTAATTTATTTATGCTTGTGTAGTTTATTTTGTGTGGAACATTTGAGAGGATTTTTTTTTCAACAGACCTGTAACTTTCGACTTTGCTCCTGTCAAGCACTTATCATCTCCCTCCTCCCATCTTGTACTACTACTCCTCATCCATAACTGTATAACATCTAAGAGCTTTATACATACCTCGTTCTTTATTTTTTTTTTTAGCTTTCGGTAAACTTTGAGATGTGATGTGTATGTTGACTGTATTATGACACTTGCTATTCCAGCTGTATATATATATATATATATATTGTTTTAATACTTGAAGTGTGGTGAGCCTTTGAAAGAAGAATCAAGTGCCGATGTGAATTACCCCAAGTATAGGCTTTTTGAGTGGGGAAGGAAGAGGTTTTGAAATGCATGTGTATACTTGTTCACATTTTACGGAACTACGGAAGCAACTGAATTTTTGAGTAGGAGAGAAAAACGAGTATGTTAGTTTTTAATGGTGGGGAGAGAGAAATGAGAGGGGCTTACTAAAATTAGCAGTGGATATAGTGGGAGCTGACCTATGTGAGGGCTTGAGCTATTTGGGCAGGAATTGGTTGTAACATGATATTTTGTGATATTAGCATCTTGCACTTGTAGAGAGAGGATAATACGAGTATATAGTAAATGTGTAAAAAAGAAATGTAGGGTAGTGAGGAGATGTGTTTGTATCACGTCTAGTAGTTAGTTTGTATGTAGGATGTAGTAGAGGATTTGAAAATTGTGCATGAAATAGCAGGAGTAGCAAGTTAATCGGCAGGGGAGCCGCTCCTCATTGAAGAGAGAACACTTCGCCGCATTGCTGTATCTTTTTATCGGCTCCATACTTTTCTTCCTAGCCTTGTACTTACTTTACTCTTACTACATACTATAGTGTACTACGAATGTCTATGCCATTTTGCGAGCTCTTCCCTACTAGTGTAGGATAGCTTGTGTGGGGTACTTACAGTAGTGGAGTATTGGTGTGTGTGTGTGTGTGTGTGTGTGTGTGTGTGAGCGGGGTGTGAGTTTCTAAACCTTCTACCTATTTTATGGACCATAGATATTGCTGAGGATGTCTCAAGGGAGACCTTGTCATTCTGTATAGATGTTAAAGATTATGTTCTTACACAAGAGTATATTGCCGGGGTGTTGTCAGGGATGCAATCGAATTTGTCGTCAGTTCCTCTGGAAATACTCTGAGAGCCTTGCATGATTTGCCGCAGTCTGTGTCAATTGCTGCGCATATTTCTTTTCCCTTACTTACTTACTATCTCTCTCTCTCTCTCTCTTCCCTTCCAAATTATTGGCCAAATTGCTGGGATTTTTTCCTGGTAAATGCTTTCCAATTACTACAGGCTCTAGTAATGCTCTGCGGAATAGTAATTCGGGTGAACATCCTTTGGTTCTCCTCTCCTTAAATCCTTGTCATTATTGGCCAAACTCAATAGATACTAAATTTCATTTATTTTAAATCCCATTCAAACTAAATGATTTTATATTGTTAACCGTGGTTAGTTGCTTCACTAGTATTTAAATGGCATACAAGTTTTGAGAGAATCAAAAATTTGTGGTAAAATTGAAATCTTAAGAAAGAGTGAACTCATTGCTCCCATTTTTAGTATTACTATAATGCTGGACAAGTTAACCTATTATTATTTTACTTTGTCAAGTAAGAAAAGATTGATTTGTAAGATAAAATTATTTTATCATATAAAGAGTTTTACTTTGTATCCTTCTAGTCTGAAAAATATGAGGAAATCGGTCAGAGGGAAAAAACTGGTGGAGGTTGACAAGAAAGTTTTTATTTGTCAAAATACTACATCTATGAAGAAATCAAGTTGGATTAGGGAGCATATAGTAGCATAGTGAGTACTAGAAATATGTATGACAATGGATGTTGGAGATTCTTGGGTGAAGTCTTGAGTCAAGTTGGAAATAAAGAGCAGAAGAAAAACTAAGTGTCACAGATTACAAAGTAGGGAAAAAATATTGGAAACAGCTGTGTTGTGCAGAGCAAGTTTTTGTAGATTTTTTGTACCACATCCAAGTAAATAAGCAAGGCTGCCTCCGTACCTATGAGTCGCCTTCATTTCATTTATTTTCCTTAACCTTGGTTAAGAAGTGCAGTCATTGTGTGAGAGCTTGAATTATTAGGATCAAAATGTCTCACTCAGCTATCGTCATCAGTGTTTTCCAAGGGAGCCAAAACCCAATACCCGCTTCCTCTAGATACGTCCCGTACACAGAATATTCTTTCCCCATACAAGCTTTTCCCTTACATTGCTTTCCATATACATTTCCTTCCTGTTCACACAAATGTGTTGTGTTCCCAAAATTGTGCTAATTATTGTCAAAACATTTAATTCCATAGTAAGTTGTAATTAGGAAATCTCTGGAGGAATCATATGAGGAACAAAAATGTCTCATCTAAAAATAAAGAATCCCATTGAACACAGCTACGAAAAAAAATTTCCCCATTCAAACTCCAAGCATATCCCCGGCCAGATCTAAAATCCCAAGTGTCACCTGCTCGCTCCTATATAGAACAAGAACAAGCACGGCTTTGATAAATAGAAATAGGTAAACATTTTTACAGGTAGAGGCGGGGGATGAAAAAAAAGGTATGGAGGAGATTAAGAAAATTGCACATGACGTATTTGTCCCTATAAGCCTCCATCCCTCTGTCTCTCTCCCACTCCATCATAGAAGCTAAAGAGTTAAGATGGATTTACCACTAGTCTCATTCCTATCTTATGGGATCTCGCAGTTGGTGTTAACTGGGGTTAGCTTTGTGGTGTTGGTTGTGGGAATCCCAGATGAAGTCAGTTCTCTTCTGACAGGAGCAATTCCTTTCCCAAAAAGTTTATCAGCTAATGGAAATCCTTCTTAAGTTTCCTTTTCCGTCCAGACCTCTCTCTCTCTCTATACGTACATAGACACTCTGTAATGTCTACATATATTTAATTACATAGAAGTTTTCAGTACTGTAATAGTACATAGGTAGCCTAAAAATTTAGATTGCAGTTTCACCATTGAATTTCATGGAACTAAAATGCATTAATTTTTCAAAGGCTTATAAAACAACTGGAGTGTAGTATTTCCACTATAAACTAGAATTAGGTTAATCTTATGGATTATGCAATGCATATTATACACTCCTTTCAGGATCACACATAATACTTTTTCTCAAAATATTATACACAGTCAAACTTTTCCCTTTATTAGACATTAAATGTTTCCCACCCAAAAGTTCTGCTTCATCTTTTGAAAAAGAACTTTCCCAACTTTTAACATATACATATATGTACATACATATAAATTGTATGTATGATTTAAAAACATTATGCAATTTAATGTACTACCATAATAAGACTGCAGTGAAAGTATAATATCCAGTCTCATAGTAGTTAGCACTACTGTAGTTTTTCTTCCTGCAGACTGCAGCAGTCGAGTATTAGTGCCATGGTCAGATTATGGCTTTTCAAATGAAGGGAGAACAAAAGTATAAAATGAGAAGGTTTCCTTTCTCCAATAAAGTGTTGATCCTCAAAGTTAAAAAAAAAGCTTTTTCCCTCCTGACTTTTTCCCACTTTACTCTCATAGGCAGGAGTAGTAGCATGAGGAGGAGAAAGAGGTAATCAACCTGGGAGAGAGAGAGAGAGAGATATCAATCGAGGAGGATTCCACATGGGAAAAAATATTGGTACTCTGAAAGTTTTCAGGGTGTAAAGGAAATGCAGTTTTCCGGTGAACGGGCTAATAATTTACATGGGTGAAAATCTCATCTTGAAAACTTTCAACTCGACAATCCCATTTCCCTACCTTTTATTCTTCTCTATGTTGATTGTTCCTTATTGTTTGTTCCTTTACACACACACTACAGACATTTTTTTCAAAATGCTCTTTATTTTTCTCTTTATCCTTACTTTCTCTCTCTCTCTCTCTCTCTTCCTTCCTCTATTCATAAATTTCCATTCAAACAAAAGTACTTGTATTGTATAAGGCTGGCAAAGTCTAAAAAGGACTTGAAAGAGGAAGGAAATCTGAGTAACCCCGTATATGTAATAGGTTATAGTATAGTAGCATATAGTGGGAAATTGATCTGTAGGTACTAAAAAATCTTGGGATGAGGGTAAAAAAAAGACAAGTCAATCTGTTGGACTTGAAAGAAAAGTCAAGCTTAAATAAGGATGAAGCTTTAAAAGCTATGGAGAAAAATATGTATATATTTAACAAGTCATAGCCATAAACTTGTATGACGTTGATATTAGTTTTTTAGATGTCTTTTCTCCATATACTTTGGTACATAGTCATGCTAATATAGAGAGGTGTGAATCCATGCCGGTCACTTGAAAATCCTAGAGGTAATTTCACGGATGCTTTTCTCTCACTAGTAAATCCAAGGATGGTAAAAAAAGAGTCGGAAATCTAAGTTGGATTTTTACTAACTTTTCTTCCTAGATCCCATTTCCATTATGTCCCACCATTGAGGACAAGCCTCGTCTATTTTATATTGTCGTGGCTGTAATGGATATAAAATTTCGGGCTCTTCTTACTGAGCATTTACATCCTCAGCATTTATTTTCTTATATCTTTTTAGTGGAGGTTATACAAGTGTGATGTTACATTGAAGGGGTGTATATTCATCCTATAAAAATTCTTTAGGATCTGTAGTAGTGATTGACAACTATGAACTGTGATCACCTTTCTCTATACTTTCTCCGTAGTAAAAATTGATATGTGGGCAAAAATTGTTATTTTTCCCTTCCCTCAAAAAGTACATTATTATTGGTAGGGAATTCCTTTGGTGCAGCTGTTCCAAATTTTTTTATTTCTATTCCTTAACCTTGCGGGAAATAAATTCAAGAAAAGATCTATATGTCCATGGGTTAGTTATATTGTGTAGATACTTGTCAAACTTGTATAGGTTTTAGTTTCACAATTTTCCATGAATAATAGACGAGTCTGTGCAGGACTGGAAAATGTGCAGGAGCTTTTTTTCCTTTGACCTTCAAATATACTTCTTTTACATATAAAAAACTATATGCCAACTTTCGTATAACTTTGCCATGGTTCTAAAAACCTTGTCTGTATAGGATATTGGAAGGGAAAATTCTGGGCTTGAGACAATTTCCAAGACTTTTTATAATCTCTCAATTACTATTGTCAAATGCTCAATATTCTTCTTTCTTTCTTTGTTCCTTTTATGTATTTGTTATACGGATGATGTTCAACATTCAAGAGGAGGTTCATGATCCGTATACTATTTGCATCTGCGGTCGGTGGATAGCAAAATAATAGAAACTGTATCAGCAAAAATATTTAGATCCTATTGGGTAATGCCATTTTATCTGCAGTTGTTCTGGTAAGATTGGAAGGTAAAACATGGCTTAGTGGATTTAATAGGAAGAAATACAAGTACCCGGCTTTGGCACCGTCCCCTGCCAAGTCAAGTAGGTATATTGTGGAGAGAAATAAAAGGAGGATTGAAAAGGCTGACATATCCGAGTCAGTTAATCACTTTTGCCCTCCCAAATCCTTCTTCTGCCTGTCTCTCCAAAACAAGATTTAAATGCATTTGACAGAATGTGGATTCTACTCCATTCTATTCCTATCTTGTGTATTGTCACATTCTTTGTTTTACATATAAATGATCCGTGGATTTCAAAGGTTCACAAAAGGCTGCTCCACATATACTAAACTAGTCACAGTAAATAAAGTAAGTCCAATCTTCTGCACTCGATTTACATGTCCCCCAAAGGCATAGAACTGGCTCGTCATCAACAATTCAAATACAAAGGAGCAATTGGAAGTAATTACACTCTCCTCATTGAACAAACACCACTTCACTTGTCTTCCCCTACTTTTTTCTCACATCCTGGTTTATACTGACGAATGAATTAATTTGAAAGAATTCTTTTTGAGAATCTCTTTTTCCCAAAAAAGATTGTATATGTTACTTGTATAGAAAATTGCCGGGAGTAGTAAAGTGAAAGCAATTAGAAGCTCTACATTCTTCTGCGTGTGTTTTTGACTGTTTTATCTCCAGACAGAAGTAAAGGAGGGAGTAGCTGGAAAAATTGTGATAAATTTACCACCACGTTCCTTGTTATATAAAAGGCATTATAAAAATAGAAGCTTTTTCCTAGTATCTTTCTCTCCTGTATTATAAGCAAGCTTCAAGTTGAAGTTGAGTGAGTGGAGAGAAAGCTAAAGAGAGAGAGAGAGAGAAAGAGAGGGAAAAAATAAAATATGAGCCATTTTAAAAGGTGGTAATTGTAGCCACTGAAGCTAAATTTAAGCTGTAATGTGAGGAGAGAAACCAAGAGCTGTGTGGGTTGTAAGACAAGATGATGTGTGGTGTAGTTTTAGTATATGAGAGACTTTCCTTTATGGACCATAACCTTGCTAATGAGTAAGAATTTAAGACCTTTACGGTTTTAGCGTACATAATTTGATATAACTTGGCCCTGCTGGTATTAGGACGGAAATCTACCCTGTGTAACTCCAGAGCTTGGAAATAACGTGCTATTAGTATTCAAATGTTACCATGTTATCCAAGGTCTTTTCCTATGCATTTTCTAAAGATTTTTCATTTGCAAGGACAAGTGGAGTATAATGTATGGTTATGTAGACTTGGAGTTGCTCTGCAAAGTGAACTGTCTAATTCAGCTGAATGAGCAAATCTTGTGTAATGTTAATGTTACTTGGATTTTTTAAATTCTAGGAATATCCTCTTGCCCCCTTAAATATGTAGCTAAAAATCTTTCCCTTAATTTCTCTGTTTCTCTGTAGTAGTAGTAGTAGTAGAATGGTGGAATAAATATATGAAAATATTTGGGATGGAAAAGATTATTTGCTTTTGGTAGAAAGTTGGAGCTTTTTCTTGGATGAAAAAAAAAACTGGGCTTGTGAATAAAGAGAAGCTGCGATTACTCAAAGGCTTGTATAGTATTTTTGTTCTGAACAAGCATTAACAATGTGAAGTAGCTTCTTTTGCTCTTCTTTTACTCTCTCAAAGTATAAGTTTGTATTTTGTAGGTTTTGTATTTCTCACAATCGCTTTCTCTCTCTCTCTCTCTAAGATATAAATACGTGCATAAGGCTAGGCACAAAGGATAAAGTGAAAGAGTAATATGAAGTGAAGGCAGGATTCAAAGTTACTGTAGTGAGTTTTTTTTCTTCGTCTTCTTCTTCTTTATATTTTGCAATTTCGTTTTTCCTTAGGTTTGCTCGACGGTGATTGTATTCTTAGAGTATGCGAAAGAACTTGTATAGTTAAGCATGGAGAGATATATTTATATGTAGATAATCTTACAGAAGGATTTTTTTTATCTACGGAGAAAGTTTTCCATTCCGTGAAATTCGTACCATTCAAGTGTAAATACACTACGGAATGTAAGTATATACGTATGTACGTGCACATTCGTAGATTACAGCCCATACAAAAGGAAATAAGTTTGGAGAAGACAGAGTGCGTATGCAAAAGCCAGACTCTCACTATCGAACAAAATACAAATTGAACTCGTTGACAGGCGAAAAAGCATGGAAACATTTAAGCCCTTTTCTTTCTCTCCATATAGTTTTATGGAATAAATAGCTTCCAAATATTTTAGACTAGAGCAGAATTCACATGAGCTATATGTGTTATTTCCTTGAAACATATGGAATTTGCTACGGACCCTATTTGTATAGATGCTCGGCTCAAAGGAAAAAAAGAGCTAAAATTTTCCTAACCTTATGGAAAAAAATTTTAAAATAGCTCCTTTTTCAATTTAACCCCAAAAAATATGTTTGGAAAGTCCCGGAAAGGGAAGTTTTTTTTAGTGTCTTTCCCCTGCTCCTTTTCCTGTCACAATGTTTTCTCAGCCCTTGTTGTGTTGTACCCAAAAAAGGAAGAAATTCAATTTTTTGCATTTTTCTGTCAAACGTTTGAGAATAATGACGTGGATTTGTAGAAGATTAAAAATGAAATATAGTTATGTCACTCAGCTCAAAATCTCTTTTCATTTCCATGCATTTACCATTTTTCCATATTGGGTAAAGAAAGGAAATTTTTTAAAAGGAACGAAGTTGATTTTAATGTGCAATGAAAACGGGTTTTTTTCTTGAAAAATCTATATCTTCTCTGTAAATTAAGGAATGATTTGGAAGGGTTTGGAAGTAAATCTGTGCTCATATTAAAAATGATGGATGTGAGTAAAACATTAGAAGATTTCATTCCTGATGAGCTTTAAATTTTCTTTTAAAAAAGGAAACTTGGGAGAAAGAAATTCAAGGGGAATATAAATTGTAGGGATTTTCTCCTGCTACAGTTATTTTATCGCTTATGTTATGCATAGCTATGTATGTATATACCATGTCCTCTGACGTTACTCAGTTAACCTTTGTATAAGGATGAGAAAAATCATATATGGACCTTGTTATTATAGCAGCCTGTGGTTTTGTAGGTTTATCTATGCGTGTTTTTCATTTTGGCTGTGTGTGTGTGTGTGTGTGTGTTCTATCTTTTTGAAATGGAGCCAAAAGGGCCAAGTGCCAAACCTCGATCCATCTATCAGACTATCTATCTTAGGAGTATACATGGAGAAAAAGTTTCCTTCCCTACGTTTTGTTCCCTATATAAAATTTTCCCCTATACTTATGGGAACTTTCACAACTGTACAGTACAGATAGGTACATATGTATGGCGGCGTATGGAAGATGATTAGAAGGCAGAGGGACTCGAGAGTATAAAACTGTAAAAGTGCAAGAGACAGACGAGAGAGCTAGAAGGTTTTACACAGAGATTTCCTTTTGTATATGTCTCTTATATACAAGCGCCACTTATGATCATGTTCCGTATTTCTTTTTGTAGCGAATGTAAGTCTAGTGTAAGTCTATGTGTGAGTATAATAAGATACCTTTTCCTACCACTTTCCTATCTTGATGATATCCCGAGTGTCGGCAGAGGCAGGGATGTACAGTGTTATATGTATTTGTGTGTATGTGTGCTTATGGAGTAAAGGCTTTTAATTCCATTCCTTTTACAAGGTTTGTTAGTTAAAGCCAACCACAGGCAGGGCTAGTCTTTCATTGGACGTTCTTCATCCCTCATATATGCATTCTGCTATTCATGCTATACTCTTTACTGAATATTTACTACATGTCTTTATTCATCATGGTAAATTCATAGTAGGGTTTTATTTTAGTGTCCTATAGCGCTTTCCTTGTGCTTACGTGAGCATGATTTTATTATGGTTTAGTTAATGCAATGATTTTCCTACTATATATAAAATCCCTTATGCTATTTCCTTGCTCAGGCTATATGATTCATGTGATTCCTAGTTTCTTTTTAACTTACCACAACTGCCACTATCACCTCTGCATTGGCAAAGAGAGAGAGAGAGAGAGAGAGAGAGAGAGAGAGAGAGAGAAGAGGCCTACGGATCTGTATAAGTATCTGATGTAAGGTCACATGCTTTATTATTATGTTCACTTGCCAATGAACTTGTCCTCGGAGATATTTAACAGAGATAAAGGCTAACCTCTAGTTATAAACATTGGCTCCCAGCTTTCTTTCCTTTCATCTCTCTCTCTCTCTCTCTCTCTCTCTAATATCTAAAATACACTTGAAAAGGTCTTTGGAACCTTCAAGCCTCTCACTCTTAATTTTCCTGCACACATACACATTAATTTAATTCTCTTGACACCATACAAACTTGTGTTTTCACACTAGCTTGTAAGGAAACTTAATAAATCCAATAGAAATATTAAAATGAATTTTCCAATAGAATTTCAAAAATAATCAGAAGAAAGGGTTGATTGAATTTTTCTTATTGTAAGGATGCCAAGAGCAGACACTGAGATTATCAAAGCTTGGGAGAGATATGCTAACGTGACCTGTCACGTTCTTCTTCTCTTATGTCATGTGATCACGTCGGAGTCGAAAAATGTAAAAATGCTTTTGAAACTTATGGTAATAAGAATCTTTTCCCTCTTATATTGTGGTCCCAAACAGGGGAAGGAGAATCGAAGAGGGAAGGATCCTTGGGAAAGTTGATCCCCTTCTCAATAAATTCTTCCTCCATACTTTTCCATTACTGTACTCATCCTTTGAGAGGATGCGCAAATACTAAAATATACAAGCATATGGAAATTGAAGATAGGAATGTTTGGAAATTTGAAATTGTCCATGACATTTATAATGGATTTTTCCTCCTCTTCCATTTATTTTTGGACAGCTTTCCCATTAGTTTCTCAACCCGTGAGAGTTAATTGTGCCAAAAATGAGCATGTATAGTTTGTATATTTGAGCTTGAATAATTCTTCCATGGTCCTCCATCATTGGTTCTCATTAAAATTCAACAGAAATCTTGTTGGGATAGTCTTTCCACTCTGGTGAGCCTTTAATAAATAGGGAATTGATTGGTTCTGTGGGAATTTCCCCGACGATAGTATTGCTTATTCCCTGATTTCCCCCCAACTATTTTCCTTTTCTTTCAAACTGTCTCTTCAAATCACTCGTGCTTACTTCCTATTTAAGGGGACTCTCTCTCTCTCTCTTGAGTGGTACTTTGTATATATATTTTGTATATAGAATTTCTATATAATTTCATTTCAAGTCTCTACACTGCTACTGAGACATAGAAAAAGGTCCATGAATGAAGAAGATTCATGGACTGATTGGTATACAGAAGGATGACTCGGGAAGAGGACGTGAGAGATGTTGATTGTATAAAGGAAAAGCACGCTTGGTATTTATTCTCCTATTACGAACCAAGATTTTTCTCACTCTTCAAGTCACATTCCTCCCTCATATCTATATGTGCCTGTAATAATGGTTACATAAATTTCCCTTCTTTCTCTTCTTATGGCTATGTAGTATGTATAGATGTAGGTCTCTTGAAGAATCTTCTTCTCCACGAAAAGCACAACTGGAAATGAGAGGGATCCTCTGTAATTGTGAAAGGAATACTAAAATCCACTCATGGAAAGGACAAGTGTACATTTCAATATAAAGCATCTCTACTCCATACATAAGACATACATGCATCCGAGAGCTTATAAAAGATCCATTTGTACAAAAGAAGCCAGAAAGATATGGAAGGTTGAAAATATGGGACATTCCACTCCGCTCCCCTCGCTTTTGACAGGAACTAAAGTGAAAATCAAAATTGAAACCTGAGCTCGTCAGTTACGGTTTTAAAAAACCTAAGCGCGTCTTCTCCCTCTCTCCAAATCCATAGTTATGCAAACAATTTTCTTGCTCTAAAAGTATATGTATATAGTAAGGGAAAGAGTCTGGAATTATCAGAGGCACTTGTCATACATTTTAGAATGGAAGAGGATGAGAAAATACATATTTGGAGCGTAAACTTATATGGACTTCCTCCGGAGCTTTTTCTCCTATTTTGCGTGCCATATGAGGGGCCTTTTCTGGGAGAACCCCCATGGACGAGATTGTACAAGCCAAATTAATATGAAAGGAAACAGGCGACAAAGTTCATGTTGTCCTTGTCACTCTGTGTGTAGATACATAAGGATAATATGTCAAATTTTACTTCCCTATATGTGTGTAATTAAATGGGTAGGAAAAAAATTCGCCATGAATCTTCTTTTGGTCTCCGCTGTCTACTCTGTCATATAGCAGACATTCTATATACAGTAGAACTTTTAGCATTTCCTGGTTTCTCTGCAATTGAGATAATGAAGGAAATACCTCCGGTTTACCACCGACTTTCCCCTCGCATGGAATGAGGAGACATGGAATGTAGCATATGAAAATATCATCTTGAGTCTGTAGGACTATTTCTACAATTCCTTTGAGGCATTCCCTTGAAGATGAGGAAGATGTTTGACCACAACTTGCTCATTTGTACCTCTTGGCGGTTTTCTGGATTACATTATATAGATTTTCACGTACATTTCTTATACATATATTTCATATGTACGTTGATGCCTGCATTTGTAGAAGATGCTCAAAATATTTTTACTATTTTGTTACGTACATTTCACTCAAGCTCTGGAGATAAAATAGTTTGCAGGACATGCTGGAAATAGCCTGGTACTTATTTCTTGAGGATTTGAACAAATATTTGATAAATTTGGCGTTTCACGTGGTTGATGGGTTTAAAAAAAATTTAATTGCTACAATTTTTATATGGAATCTTGCCTATTTTGAAATGCATTTTCCAGATGTACATTTGATTAGAATGAAAGGAGAGGGAAAAATGTGACAGGAGCAGTTTGAATGTTTCTTTAATGTGTGGAGAAAAAAAGCTTTTTTTTATGTCAAATGACATTTTGAAATCAAAACCTGAGGGGCTTTTTCCTTATCTCTTGATAAGTCATTAGGAGGAGTGGGAATGTCTTGACTGGGAAGCTGGAAAGTTTGGGGAAATGACATTTCCTTTGACACTTGTCTCTCTTGTTGTCGTTTAAGTTTGGCTGAAGGTTCTTGCATAACGTTTGTTTAGAGGACGTCTGCCTTCTTAGAAAATAAAAATAAAATGTTCTTCAAAAGACTTTTTAGAACTTTGAGTCTCACCGGTGGTGCACTATTAAAGTGACATTAGTAGCATCGGGTGAGAAAAACAGTTGAAGGGGACAGAGAACTAGAGAGAGTAAGAGAGAGAGAGACGAAGAAGAGATCAGACTGCAGATTCATGGTAGCCTTTTGATATTTGGCAGAGTAGAGGAACGATTTATTTCCGTGATGATGATGATGATGGCAAAAATAAATGAAATGGAATGAATTCTGAGTCGAGTCCAAATCGTTCTCGCCCTTCGTTTCTCTTTGCGCCAGTTTTTTCCCCTCGCACTTCCTTCCTTTCTTTCTCTCTTTCTTTCTTTCCTCTACATATAATTCTTTACCATGTTGTATATAAAAATTTCATATGTTTTAAATCTATGTATGTTTTTTTCTTGTATGTGTTAAATATAATTTGAGCTTTTGTATGTATTACCTTGGAGAGAAATTCTAGAGTATATATGTTGGACAGTGGAGTGGAAAAAAAACCTGGTGGAGAGAAATAAAAAAAAATGCACTCAATACAATGAGTGTGTCTTTCAAGCCTTTAGAAATGTAAGGGAGAGGAGGGTATGAGATTTTTTTTTCAAACCATGTCTTTTCTTATGGTGGTCCCAGATGGGAATTATCAATCATTTTTATAGACTTGGATTATTCTCGTGCTTTCTCTCATGTGTGTGTGTGGAGAAAAGGCCGGGATAAAAATTAAGCTGACTCTAATTTATGGAACAAATTTTGATCATTTCTTTTGACTTTTTGCTCTCCCTTTGTATGAAAAAAATGGGATTTCCAAGGATATGAGGAGTACTTTGCTTAATTAAAAGGAATTTTTGGCTCGTTGCTGTAGAGCCTTTCCTATTAAGCCTGATATTTTAATGTGGCTCGCACTCTTTAATATTTATTTTCCTAGAGTCACTACTCTCTTGATACTAATTTCAAATAATATTAATTGAAATTCAAGGAATATTCATTACAGACTCAAATCATAATATAAGCATTGCTAGTTTAACTTGACTTAGATAAAGGCTCTGCGTTCCTCCTTATTATTATTTTGAGTGCTTTTAAAAAAGGTGTGGTAGGAATTTGTAGGATAGAAAATGCAATAAACTTGCCTATTTTATATTTACCTGTAAATTATAAGGGCATCTCTGAAATTGTAACATATTTTCAAAGCCATAAATATTTAGTATAATATTTGTAAGCTATTATAAGCTTTTAAAAATAACTATTGAAATTAATACAAATGAACAATGCAAATATCACGTATGTTGAATAATACAAGTAAAATACAATGGAAATATTCCCGAGAGCTATGAAATTAATGGAGGAGATTCGTACTAACGTGACATTTCATTATCATTCATAGGACTCGAGCCCCATTGGCATGTAACGACGACGGATTTGACGAGGTGGAGCAATTGTTCCTCAGAACAGACTCAAATTTGGATGGAGAGTACTCCAACGGAATATCCGGTATGACACCGCAGCCATCCCCGCTGCCCGGCAGTACCCGAGCCGTTTCCCCCGGCTTGCGGTACAGGAACTTAGGGAAGAGTGGTCTCCGTGTCTCCAATATTGGACTTGCCACATGGATGCTCACCAATGAAGAGCCGGAGGTTTATGAGTCCATTCTGACTCTGGCGTATGAAGCTGGTATAAATGTTTTCGATTTATCCGATGCCTATTCTGGACCCGCGGCGGAAATCGAACTTGGCAAAGTACTCAAGAAGAAGAAATGGAAAAGGACGTCATATGTCGTTCTCGTCAAGATTTATTGGACAAATAAGTAAGTTTTCCTATCTATACACATATTTTGATTTTATTAATTTCAAAAAAAAAAAAAAAAACTTTCTCCACCAAACTTTTTTCTCCTTTTCTTATGAAGAAACAAAAAGGGCTCGTATTTAAAGATTTTGTCAATTCAAAGCGGCAAAGCGGTGCTTTAAATTATTTTATCCCTTAAACTTTCCCCTTTTGATAAATGTCGGATCTCACTTGCTACCATATGCATTCGTCTTGAGCATATGTTCCAAAAATGTTACATTTTATGGAAGGACTCTTCTACCTTCTAAGAATAGTCACATGTTCCGCAGTAGTGTTTAAAAATCCTAGGGAAAAAACTTTTTAGGTGACAACGACAACGTTCATAATTTTACATGTACATTTTCCTTCTCCTCTTCAAACCTCTCCACTCTACCACGACAATGAATGAATGTATACGCATGGCATAAGCTTATACACAAAAAAAACACATGAAAAATTTAGATTCAACTCGCTTTTGTGTAGAAAAGACCCTGAGGAGACGAGGTTATACATAGCCGTACTATTACGCGTACATACATATGTATTTTGAAAGATATCATATTTACATATAGTTTACATATAAGATGATGACGTACATACTTAATCATTTGTTCTGCTAACTGACTATATGAGTGTGATTCTATCTTACTTGTCGCTATGTAATGTAGTAAGTTGTGTGCGACAGCCAGAGTGACATTAATCGATAGCTCTATCAGACCTTACATTTTACTTAAATAGTGCTTCCCTCCCGTGTCCTTCTCTCTTTTTAGATAGTCAACTATCTAAATGCTCAATTTGTATGTTGGAAAAGGACAATGATATAGTGACATTCCTAGTATTCACATTTACCCTGAGCACTACTACTACATAGAACTGTACTTGTTTGCATTTCCTGAGCTAGATTATTGTCCTCGTCCTATGTCTTGGCATGAAGAAGATAAACAAACTTTGTGTGGGAAATCCTTGGGTAATTTAACATCATATCTCTCTTATAGTAGCTGGAAACGTTTTCTCCAGCAACCATAATAATTGTGTGTGTAGGACTTTCATAAAGACTGTAGCGATAAAAGAGTCTTAAACAGTCCGTAAATAGGCAGGTGTTTGGGATAAAGTTGTATCCGTAACAATTGCTGCTAACTCGTCTATTTTTCTAACTCATTCTTAGTCACTCTCCCGTCAGCTCTACTTAAAGTAATTGACATGTACTTATCAGGTTTCTTGAGCATGTAATTTAATAGAGGGGCTGTCGTGTAGATAAATGTCCAGGGACTAATCAGATATAGCTTAGACGTACTTTGGAATTATCTCCATTTGCATTGGCTGTATGAGTTTAATAGTGTGGACTCTTTCGGAGAGCAAAATAGCACAGAGTAGTGTAGGAGAGTGCGTGGGCCATTGGGAAGTGAGGGGTGTGTGTAGGGTTGAGGTACTTTGTCCGGAGAAAGTTCAAACGAGACGGCTGACAAACACATTTATGTATTTATTTACAAAGGCAATTATTGAGTGGAACTTCCACTTTGTGATGGTGAAAGTCAAGGAGAGCCTTTCTCCACAGGGAGTGTCCCAATCACTTAGGCACGTTTGTTTATCCATTTCCATGAATTTGACTTACTGGGACGAATGACAGGGAGTGAGAGGATTTTCCGGAAGGAAAATATTAACGGGGTTTGTAGACTATTACAAAAATACGAGCTTATAAAGACTATACATTGACTTTTGATCTTTTTCATATATGAAAGGTTCACACTCCTTCTTATTGAATTTTGAAAGGAATTTGATGTGGAACGTACGAACTATGTAATCCAAAAGATTAGATGTAAGAAATGTCAATCGTTTCACTTTTGGAAGCTTATAAATCCTTAGGCCGGAGATTTACGGAGATGTTTTGTGATAATCCTCAAATCAGACATGGATTTGCCCGGATTTAATAATATTCTCCCTTTTGGACTTTGAATTTCCCTAGGATTTTTTTCAATCCCAATGATTTCAACCTTCCTTTTGATATTAAAGTCTTTTGAAAAAATAGTGTCCTATGAAGAATCCCATGAAGGAAAAGATGTGGGTGACCTATTTTCATAAATCTTGGGATTCTTTATACTTGAAGTTCTCTATTCCTATGAGAGAGGGATTGGAAGAAGGTGAATAATGCAACCTGATAAACACTGCAAGGTTTCCCTGACATTTTATCATGCAAATACAGAGACGTACAAGAAAGCTATTAATAACCTTCCAAAGTATTTTGAGATTTCTATTTCTAGGTTGATTTTTTCTGTGTGTGTAGCGGAGACTGAGATTTTTGAGGAAATTCTTATCTTCCTGTGTTTCTACACTAAACGTATTCATATGCATATATATTTGTATACTTGGTAAGCGGAGGTGTATAGTATGTTTTGATAATAATATAGGACAAAATAGAGCTCGAATTTTCTTGAATAGTTTACCTCTTTTGAAGGGAATTGGAGAGGTTTTCTCTGTATCAAAGAGTATTTTCCCCCGTCAGTTCCATGTATACTCACCATATAGACAGGATTTTACCTAAAGCTTTCGTTTCAGTTTTTACGTAGTGCATAGCTCTATAGATGCTGTAGGAGTGTGGTTGAATAGGAAAGGATTCTATATCCTTCAACACTTAAGTACAGAGAGAGAGAGAGTTTCAGGCTAGCGCGGCCTCTTTGTGGAAAAAAGTTGTTCCTTCTTGGTTGCACATCAAGCTCTGACTGCCAAATAAATTGGTTTTCATTGCCAATGAAAATGGAGTCTTTATGTTGTTGGTCTAGTGCTCTGCATTCCTCCTTGGCAACAAGTATTTAGTTTTATGGCTGTTTGTTGTTTGTCTGAGGAAAAACCTTAAGGATTTGTTAAAACTTACTACTTTTTTCTCAATCAACAAAACAAGAGAGAGCTGAGAGTGGAGAAGGTATCTTCATATATGCAGACTCTCCTTCCTTTTTTCCTCTCTCCTTATCTTCAATGAGCTTTTGGAGGAAAGAGGAAGGAGCCTTGTCAGGAAGGCGCCCTATGTACTAATAACTTAAGACTTGCATATAGTGAGTATCTATAGTTATTTTCTCCATCTCTCAAATATATGGAGAGAACTGTAAATATTATTCTTAGAGGGAAAAACGTTAGGACTACAAAGCAAGTTGGTTGACATGAATTCTATGCTGAAAATTTATTTATTACCCTTTACTAACGCTTCAGAGCATCTTCTCAACAGTACATTAAGGCTAAGTGCTATTTTTAATGTTCTTCTCTACGTATATCCGTCCAATTTTTCACAATGTTTACCTTCCATAGCTCTATACAATTCTAGACTCGTTGGATTGCAAATATGATATTAAGTTTATTTTTTTATCTTCAACTTCCTTGCATCATTTGGTGTGTATCTAAATGCAGGGAAAGTACTATTGTTACTAAATATGGTGTAGTGTAGTGGAGGCCCTCAAATTTATGGAGGTTGCTGTCCTAAAAAGAAATAATTAGAAAATCCTGTAATTTGTGTGGAGGCTTTGGGTAAATAATAGTAATTCTCTGGTAAATTGGAGAAAATAATTTCTCTGCTAATTGCAGGATTAGCATTAATTACAAGAATCTTTTAAATTATTTGGACAGGGTCCCACATATATTTTTTTCACATTAACCATTTCTCAGGAAGTTCATGCCGAAGATTCTTTTTACAAGACTGAGCTAGAGTTAAAGAGTTGGGAAAGTTTAGGCTACAAAAGTAGATACTATACGGAGCATATAGCATTGTTCCCTCCTATCCTTTAAGATGAGATTGGATGTTACACACACACACAAGTTTTCCACACATCATTACCCGAGCCCCTCGTTGTCATCAAAGTTTGATTTATTACAAACCCCGGTGAACTATTTGCATTCATAATTTCAATGCCGGGACTAATTCACAACCTGAGGCTATGACCTTCCCATTAGTTAGGTACTTTCTGACAACCTATGTGCTCTTCTCTAAAGGGATGATTTATAATTTTGATAGGGGAAAAAAACTTGTTGAAAAACCTTGTTTTTTTTCTTATCCATTAGAAGAAAAAAAATATTTGGGAAGGAAAAATATTTCGAGAGTCAAAACTTTTGGTTCGATACAGTTATTTCAATTATTTCAAAAAGGCATGAAAAAGTTTTTTTTACCTTCTGATGGTTAAAATGTTGTGAAATTGGATTGTGTTGTCAAAGTATTTGAGGAGAATTATAGGGTTTTTACGTGTCCCATAAAACCTTGTGTGTTTCTTTTTCGCTTGACTCAGCTCTCTATGTACAGTGTAGTACAGTATTTGTGAGGAAATTAGAGGTTGACAGATAAAGGGTGGGAAATTTGAGGGATATGTAGTCTGTATTCATCCTATCAATAGCACTTGTCCATATGGTGTACATATATATGTTATGAGATAAATACATGATGAAAGCTTTCATGTAAAGGGAAGGGCCTTAGGTTGTAAGGATATAGATTGTAAGTGTTTGAGAATGGATCTTGGGGCACTAATATTTCTTCATGAAAACTTTCACGTGCAAAACCTTATTCTGTGTATGTTGAAATAGTACAAGGTGTGTGGATGTACTTTGTTTTTTTTTCAAGTATTAGAGTCACATTTCACATGAGAAAAGAAAATCTACCTTTGGGTAGTCTCAAATGGAAGGAAATCTTGCTTGAGAGTGAGGTACTATGTACCTAATTATGGCTTGTATATCCACCACGTGTTTATGTGCTTATACTTCTCTTGTATTTACTGCACTCGTGTAGGTATAATAAAGCACATTTATTCTAGACACACTGTGTGTGGAAATGCCAGGCCATTTGTTCCTATGTATAGGTAACTTTGCCATGGAGAACATACATGTGTTTCCATAATTACGTATATACTTTATACGTTAGGGATAAAGGGCGAGAGAGAGAGAGAGAGAGAGAGAAATGTAAGAGAGAAGGAATTGGGAGGAATTTGAGCGGATATTGTGAAGATCAAAGTTGTTCTGGAAGACAAACGACTTTTACTTGCTCCATTGCTCTCCTTTCTCGAGAACAAGGTGACCGAATGTTCACCAAGGTTTATGGCCTGTCTCATCAGAATTTTTAACTCCAACTTCTGTTCCACACTAGGGAATTGACATTTCTCTGTAAACGTGTTGACAGCTTTTACTCTATCGTCTACGCTATGTAACAATTCCTTCACCTATGTTTGTCAAATAATGGTGAGAAAAAATTAACATTTATTGAATCTATTATAAAAGCTCGGTATTTAGCTTTAATTTTGAAGATGTGATGTCAAGGGAAATCAGTTTAGGAATTTTTTAATTGATATTTTCGAATTCAAGGTTGAATTGAGAAATCACTATGCGTTTGAAAGCTCATCCGTAAATCATGACGATTGTGTGTGTATAAATTGAAGGTTGTTTGTAATTTATAATAAATTTTGACTGGTGCTGTAATAATTGTATGCATCAACGTTCTGAGGACGAGATATTGTAAGGACGTAAAGATTGCTTATGATGAGAAAGGGAAGTACGCACGTGTGGAGATGGAGATGCAGTGTGGGAAATGAATTATGCATAAGAGGAAGTATTTGTATGATGTAGGAGTAGTAGTAGTCGGAGTGTCCTACCTGCAAAATATATATATAACCTTAGGGGGTAATATCCTATCATGAGAAAACATACTTATTGTTACACTCGAGTAAATTCTCTTCGTTGGAAAAAAACGTTTTTACGCTTCAAAGTGCGATTTTCTAGATGACTTTCTCCATTTATTCCATTGATACTTCTCATCCTTCTCATTTCATTCCAATAGTTGCTACCATATAGAGATTTACCCAAACAAATATTCATACTTGAGTGAAGGTATTTCAGAAAATAGGAGTTGAGTATTCTTGAAAAATATTCCTACCCTTTTGGAAGATATGCATGGATTGAGTGAAATGTGAATATTTAAAATTGTTATTGTTATTCATGAAGGGAAAATATTTAAATCCCTGTGCAAATTCATTCCTATATGTGAAAGCTTCCCATAAAATGAGCTTTTCCACCTATGAATATATACGTAGATACCATGTAAGAGAAAAAAACTTTCTCTTAGGGAGAGAAAGTTATCACGGGGAATGATCAGGAAAGAGTACTTATTTCATATCCTCTCTATATATAAAGTGTTCAATGGAAATGGTATTGAGAAATCCAAAGCTCTCTCTCTCTCTCTCTCGCAACTCATTTTTTCAAATCACCTCAAAAGATTTTCATAAATTGATTATATTGCCAGCTTTTAAACTACTCAGCGTGATATACGTGCCTCTCCATCAAATTCTCAGAGTAAATGTTCTCCTATCCTTTGTGACAGGCTTAGCTAGCAGGGATCTTACCACTCAAACTTAATTAAATATCGTCCTCATTTCTTTACTGTAAAGTATGAGGAAACTTTAAGTAGGTTCAGAAAAAAATGCTTGGCTAAAGTAGCTTGAATCTTTCTACATATCGTCGGCTAAAGTGCCAAAGGAACTATAATTTTGTTTTCCCCATAACGCTACGAAAATTATAGCCCCTTTTGCACTTTATAGCCGACGATATGTATATTTGGATTATTTGAGTAGATTTTCATGGAGGCTTAAATCATATGCATGTAAAAGCCGTCCTTGAAATAATGTTATTTTTATACATGCATAGGAATATGCGTGTGTGTACATAAATGAATGAGTGAAAGGTTGATAACATTATTATGACGAATTGGAACCGACAGAACCCCCATTTCTTCCCTTGTCCTTCCTTTTTTTTATTCACACAAAGGAATTTCTCTCATGTTTATAGAAAACTATTTTATTGTACACATCTCAACAAATTATCTACTATTGTTTGAAGCCTAGGACAAGAAAAGAATGCTTTCCAAATTCACATTTTTATAGGACTTTATCCTAACATTGTACATTGTTGGGTTCTATTGTGCAATTAATTGTAGCTGTGAATACAAGACCAAGAGAAAATTAGGTCTTCCTTTAATAAAAATTCCTCAGTAGTTCCCATTAGGACTGTAAATAATTGCATGTGTGCTCTGAGATATCAAATGCTGCTCCAAAGCTGTGTCAACATAATTGTTTTCGATTGAGGATAATGATTGTGTGGAAAATAATTCTCTCATATATGTCGGATCTTATCACCTGAGAAAGCTTTCCTTCATTGTGTATATATGTATATAATAAGTATGGCCACCCATCCAGAGAAATCTAGTGTGGGTTCGTATATAATTGTTGACAAATGCTTTTAGGAAGGAGAACGGTCGGGGTCTTGGGCTAAGATTTGTGAAGGAATTGACGGGTTATGAGAGAGAGAAAAAAAACTTGATGGAAAAGGAGAAAAAACATGGTAGGGAAAGACAAATGATGACAGGGATTGAATTTTCTGATTCCCGCCAATACTAATTTCATTTGGTGGAAATAGTAATAATTTTTTCATGTAACAGAGAAACGTACACAAGTAGGAGGAAAGAGTTTGATTGGGTGGGATATTATTGCGTAACTGACATGTGTCCAAAAGGGAAGTGACATTTTTCGGACATTATTACTAAAAGAGATGGCTACAATTTCCTGGCTCTTTTTTTCTTCTCTCTAGGTGTGAGGAACGAGGCTTGTCTCGGAAATACATTGTGGACTGTGTGAAGAACACATTGGAAAGGTTACAGCTGGACTACATTGATGTCGTCATCGTCCACCGGGCTGATCCCATGTGTCCCATGGAAGGTACGTTTATCTGTCTATGTTTTCCCAGCCAAATGAATTATGACAACTTTTCCACCAAAACCACACCAACCATTACATAATAAATGATTCTTACGAGTCTCAAATACGGATCCGCCCTTCCGTCTCACATACACTAGGAACTCCTCTCCAGGAAAGCAAAAACTACAGCTATTCCTCCTGTCTATACTCAAACTCTGCTATCTTTGATATACACTTATCTAATTATAATAAAAACCCAACATACCTGGGCTAATTTCCTACGCTTTTATTCACACAATCATTGTTAATTTTAGCACGGAAAAATTCCTAGACAGATTTAAGGAGAGATGGCAGAAAACCCAAATGATGATTTTCCCCATTATTAATAATTACTCTATAGCCTAGATTTTTTTTATACCTAGGAAGGAGAAAAGACCTTGTAGGAAAATACAAAGATAATATTCCAGCCTGATATATATATAAGATTCACATAATTTGAGAGACTGTTTTAAATTTACCACCATCTAGACCGGATATTTCAGTAAAAATAAATTCTCGAAAGAAAAAGCTACTACCTAAAAAGGGCTGTCTGCGTATGAGGTCAGTGGAATGGTGAAACATATAAAATGCACAAAATATAAGGCAAATTTATGTAGGGAATTTTATGCCACGACCTCGAGCAAAATCTTTTCCAAATATGTATCTAACCATTATGACTGGTGGGAAATATATTTTCCCATAGAAATTCTCTCTCTCTCTCTCCTAAATTTTCAGAGTACCTTAAACTGCGGATACGTAGTTATAATAGTTTTATATCACATTTTGTGGACTCGGAGCAGAGCAGACGTTCTCTGCTTAAACATCTTATTATTATTATATATAGGGTGAGGAAATAGTTGGAGAGAGAATTCTGTGATTTATTTTTATTGCTATATATTCCGGATGAAGAAAAACCAGCAACGTGTGTGGGCTCCAACATGACCCAAACACTGACTCCAACCCAATTTCTTTCTCTCTTGGAAAGTCTCTTTTTTTCCCCACATTCTCTATAACATACCTAACTATCCTGGGACTTGGAAAAGTATTAACCTGCTTTATTTTCCAAAGAGAGTCATTCTCCTCAGGAAAATGGCCGTCCTTCAATATATACAGTCCTATAGCCAAGTGGGTATCTTCCATTGTGATTTTTTCTACTGTGTATTTTAAAAATGCTAAAATCTTGCTAAAATTATTCTAAAACTTTTATGCCCTTTAAAAGATGATCGACTCCAGGCTAACCCTTTCTAATGCATTTAAAACACGAGATGGAACTTTCCCTTTTAGCATTAACTCCTCCCGTCTCGAGGGCACTTAAGCAATTAGAAAGAAAAGATGCTTAAATGGACCGAATTTTCCTCTCATGGAAAGGAGTTTAATTTTAAAGATAATGTGAGAGATGGGGTGTTTAAAATTGTCTACTGGGAATTACTGCATGCTCAATGGATAAAACACCTTGGAGCCATTAGATCGGGAAGGATGCTATTAGTATTTGAATGGAGGGAGTTATCTCCAACTAATGTGATTACTCAGGTGATAAGGGACTAATGATGCTGTTGATTTAACCATAATACATGTATAATAATAATTACAGAGATTGTACGAGCCTTGACCCATGTGATAAACAACGGATGGGCCATGTACTGGGGCACGTCCAAGTGGACACCCGTCGAAATCATGGAGGCCTACTCAAACTGCCGACAATTTAATTGTATTACCCCAATACTGGAGCAAGCCGAGTACCATTTTTTCTGCAGGGATAAGCCCGAGTTGTACATGACTGAGCTTTACAACAAAATAGGTCAGTTGCTCGCTTCTTACTGATTTCATGTCTTCTTTATATACATTCCCTCCCGCACAATTCCATCGATGCTCACTCCTTCTCCTCCTCCTATGTACGAACTCCTTCAAACCTATACAATACATAGAAAGTTGGATACATATGTTTCTAATGTATCATTTGTTTTTAACAACCAGAGCTTGGATTCCTTTGGGTTAAATGTAAGGACTCTAGAGAAACTTTCCCCAAAATAATCCTTGAGGATTTCTCCCTTTAGAGAGAAGGAACAGTACTCATGGAGTAATTTCCCAAGTTAGTTTCTCCTTATTAATGTAATAAGCATTTGCTACGGTGATTTATGCCTGTACCATGTACACCTTGTATTTTACCAATGCTACAATCTACAACAGAGATTGATAGGTTTCCAACTACTAAATCAACACTAACGCTTTGTAACTCTCGGGACCACATAGTTAATGGAGGGAATTCTATCCACCTCGAATAACAATATTCGAGAACTACGGAGGAGCAATTCAATGAAACTGCTCTACATAGTGAGGGCTACATATATAAGAGTTTTTGAAAAAGAGGAATCCGTGGTGGAGGAAGAGGACTCTAGAGAGGCACCTTAATCACAGAGACCCAGCCAGAGCACCAACAACTTCACTATAATGTTCTCTTTCAAATAATACAGCGGAAGAGCCACTAAGAACTTTTCCATGTTTTCTATACATACATACATACTATTTTGCATCCCCGTTCCGAGATATAGGACTGTGTCTCTGAGTATGCTATGCATAATATTAGCTATAATCTAAGGATACGTCTGTGGTTTTAGAAGTATAAGAGGACTGAGCACACTAGTAATGCTTGGAAATTCAAGATGAATTAAATAAATAAATTGTTGAATCCCTTAACTCGGCTTTTACTACATGGTTTTAGTCTCAAGTAGTGTACTATGTAGATTCATAGGAGGATGTCTAGGAGGAGTAGGAGCACGTACGGCATGGTTTATTTTTTACATGTTGCAAGGACATCCTCTCTCGGGTTTGAATTCCTCCTGGTGTCGTTCCTTCCGACAGTCCGAGTATAGTTTTCCTATGGAATACCAATCTTATGATAATATTTGCTTCCTTACAGTTTTTAGCTCAAGGGATGCATCTTGTATGTGTATATTTCAACATGTACGTGCTATTCTAAGGGAATTCTACATTCTAAGGATGATAAAAAGAAAAACGATACTAACGATCTAGAAATTATATGAGAATCCTTTTTACATGAAAAAACATATAAGCTTCAATAATTATGAGCTTGATCTAGCACGTAAAAAAACAT
>JAQFXU010001084.1:0-34471 GCA_034693705.1 Spatulosminthurus flaviceps
AAAATCATTCGTGAAAGAAAAGTTTCACGGAGTGATTCTCTACTAAAACTTTTCGTGAACTCTAAACACAGCTTTAGACCGAAATGAAGCGTAATTGTGTGTATTTGGTTTAATACGTGGTTTTATTTTGAAGAGATGTTTGGAACACGATGCGGGAAATTAATTTGAGTTATACATATTGTAGCAACCTTATGTAAATGAGCTTTGCTGGAAATTGTAATTTTTCAAAAGAGATTTGTTTGGAAAGAGAAAGATATGTTTTAACATTCAATGATATCCGGCGGTTTGTTCCGTCGTCGGAGTCTGCTCAACCTACAACTCAATCAATCTTGAGCTTTCTCTGGATGTCGCCTATGAATAGCAAAGCGTTCCATTATTATGTCGGCTGTAAAGCCGGAGCTGTCACTAAGGAGGAAGGACCCATTCTCCTCTGGTGTCCCTTATACGCACACAATCGTAGACACCTATATGTAATATATACGTACACATTGCCTATCCTTGAGCAGTGTATTTAAAGGGTGTCAGTTAGAAAAACACATGTAGGTGGGTCCTGTCTCTATGTACGTATATAATACTTTTGTCATCCCGCATTTCCCCCCAGTTGGTTCTTCCTCTTTAGGATATGAATGAATAGAAAGAATAAACCATGCTCCCCAAAGTGACCGAGAGAGGTGACAAGTAAAGTGAAGGTGGTGGCTACAAGAAGAACGGCATTTCTATCGAAGGTGACAGTGACAGTTGCCGAGTACATGACGTATGGTGAGCCCTTAATGCCAACGTAACCTTCGAGATTTCTAAGCGAATATTTCACTCCCTCCCGCTATTCCTCTCCCTACATATTTACAAGGAACTCACTATACAGCAAATCCTCTTATACTCACTTGTACATACAGCACATCTTTCTCTCTCCCTCGTAATACTCCATCACTCGAGAAAAATGTCTGGTCCTAACCAGGGAACTACATTCACTTTATTATTTCTCAGATCATGCTCTCCCTCCGATGACGGCTTACCTTTTCTTTTATATCCGTACATAAACCAGTTATGTCTCTCCGTCAACACACCACAAGTTATATTCTGATTTCTGCCTTAAGTCACAGCCTGGAAAACTGACTCCTTACGCTTCAGGTTCCCGCTCCTACTTCCCATAGTTACTCTATATAATATTCAATAAATCTTTTTCCATGTACTGTATACACTATTAAATGTATAGCTACTTCCCCAAAAATGACACACTGCCAGCAAAAGGTAAAACCACGAGAATTGCTCCACTCAAAATTTAAGTATGAATCAACATATAAGAAAACATGGCGGAGTAAGTAACAAATAAAGTACCTATAGATACAACTGCAAGTATAAAATACATGAGCAAGATCCAAGAATCCCATATTTTCCTATTATTACATTTCTGCACTACAGCCGTTATTACCAACAACTTTATACGGCAGTTTTACTGGAATAACCAAGTGCAACTGCAGTGAGGAACAAAAACCCTCTTAGTTGATATTTGAAAGTATGTAGCTTATAAGTAGGGTCATAAATTCTTAAGAGCACGCATGTATCCATTCATACATATAAGCACTACAGATGTTACGCCCTCAAAGTTGTACATATGTAATGCAGATACTAATAATATTGTAAGTACTATAAGTAAAAGCATTCGAAACTACATTGGAACTTTTGTTATTGTGCTTATTGCACATGGGCTATTTGGAACCGGGAGTATGTTATGAGACCCGCATGTACAGACGTGGAATTTAAAGCTAACTTAAGGAGCCTATGGAGATATACAGAGGTTTTTGTGTAAATAGTAATTGTAGAATGGTATTTGAGCGGAGAAGTTTAGTGTTTATAAGTGTGATATAAGAATGTATTATTGATGGTATAGTTTTGGGTGCATAAGAGTTGAGAGGACACTGAGGATGATACGTGGGACTGGTAGTGGTAGTGTATAAAGAGGGAGTTAGGAGAGAGTGAGACTACGTGGAGATGACATAGGAAGAGAGAGAGAGAGATACATGGGATGGAGAATTATGTGCTCTTGTTAGTTGCTGGTGCAGTTATGTCGTCGTATGATGTGCCCAATGTAGGATAGAACATGGTAGTCGTGGTTCTCACTTTTGATAAACGACCTACTCGCCGTAATTGCCTTCTAAGTTATGGCTTATAGCATCTATGAAATATGGTGGCGTTCCACACGCAATTACAGCCAGGTTATTTATCTCCCAGTCCCATTCAGACTGCTCCCTTCATCTCTTTCTCTTTCTCCGGAGTGCCACTATGCACAGCATACCCCCGCTGCACTGGCTGCTTCTCCTCAGACTATATAAGGATGGAGAAGCCCATAGAAAAACTACATCACTACTTCCAGTCAACGTTCACAAAATGGATATCTCCTCAGTAAAATCCATGTACGAGGGAAATCTACCGGTACGAAAATCTAATGCAGGCAAAACGTACATGCTCACATATGACCGACGTGGTCTACTACAAGCGAGGGAAGCACGAAGAAGACGAAGAAGGAGAGGAGACGGTAAAGAAAATATGGAGAACACACTGACTGCCACTACTTACTCGCAAACACACCCGTAAATGCAACAAGAATGGAGTAATAGAAGAAGAAGAAGAAGAAGAAGAGGCTCAAGTAGAACAACTCTTTGCTCCGTTTCCACATGAATTATGACTCGTGTCTCTCTCCATTGTGATCTCCACAACCACTACCAACTACCATATTCTACATGGCATCACAAACTACCTCCTCTTGTTCACCGCCTATTCATACTGCAGAAATTTATTCCCGCCTCAACCAGTCATGCAGACCCTTCTCAAATACACCCGAAAATCTTAAGACACTCTGTCCTCACTCTCATCTACTACTGTACAATATAAGTCCCCATGTAATTCACCCTTATTTTTTCATCCTCTCTTCCCGTCAACTTTTCTTACTATTCTTTTTACAGTATTGAGTGCATATTTCTGGGACAAAGTCGCTTTTTTGTCATCATTAATTACCTAAACATTTCATCAATATGGCTTTCTCCCTTCAGTCACGTGTTTCTTAAATACAATAAAATCCCCATAACCGAATTTGTGAGCATTAATTTATTGTTTTTAATTTATGAAACATGTTTTGATTTTTCCGAGCTCCATAATTATAAAGGACCTCCACATGGAATGTCTTCTATAATGTTCACCATTAAATTTTGTACAGGGACATTAAAATATATAATGAAATTTCTTGAATTTTATCATCAGGAAATAATACTATTAAAGGTTAAAACTGAAGGTGATGAGTATGAATAAAGGGAAGTTAAAGGGGTGCTCTCAGTCCATTTCTCAATTTAATTTGTTGTTTTATATTTTGATTTTATTGACTTGATCCTTTGATTGGGTCATTTAAGCAAGCTGAGTTTAAAAACCATGTATCTATGCCTGATGTGTGTGCTACGGCAGAAGTAAAACTTACACTCTCCAGACTTTATGGAGAGTTCAGAGGTAAACTTTAATTTCTATGTATGATTTCAACCAAGAATATTTCATTACCTTGGTTGAGAGAGTAGAAAAGAGCTTTAGATTTCACTTATTATTCCAGAGTGTGCACATATAAATGTTTAAGTGGTAATTTTCTATGGTACTTATAAGGATGAATTTTCTCTGGTAGAAGTATCTGTATCTATTTAAGTACTTCTAAATAATTTGGTTGGGGAGAAAATAAGTAGAGGGGAAGAGAACAACAGTATATTTATTCAAGGATGGGAGATAGAAGAGTCATAATATTCACTCTGGTTTAAGTTTCGAGTCGGGGTTATAAAACTAAGTTATGACCAGGGAGGCTCATCGGAAAGAGAGACGGAAGCTTTCCGTACTTTCAACACTTCTCTCTCTCTCTCTCGGGCTGGCAATTGTTACTCCGAGGATATAGTAGAAGCTTTATTACGTGTATTTGAGTAGTGTACTTTGCAAGATACTGGTTGTAAATAAACGTGAGAGAGAAGACGAGCTTCATAAAACTTAAAATCAAACCCGTAGTCATGAACATTCTTAAGTGTGATCATCATCATAGTTTTAACCAGGGAAATAAAGCCTAAATCATAGAGTTGGGAACCTCAAAGCTACAAAGAATTAATCATGAAAATTATTTACATTTCCTCTCTTTCCCTCCTCATTAGCTCAATGCTAGTTAAATGTACATATAATATAGAGAGAAAATAAGAGAAAGGAAATCATTTAAAAACTTCCTTACAATGGGATGACATCCTAAGCTTATGAATGAATATTTTTTGGAACGAGGGCAAGGGAGCGTAATAAGCTCGAGGAGGAATTTCCTCAGAGGAGTTAAGGATGAGAAAAATGGAGGAAAAATGTCGTGCGTAAATGGGATTAATGATAGTGAGGAAATTCCAAGGATGGCAAAGACGCTGGAGGCCACTTGACTTAAATGGGCAAGGATGGAAAATATCGAGTTTTCCAGTCACCTTTTTTCCTCTAACCTCAGCCGCAAATCCCTTCATTGGCAAATCTAATTTGTTTAAAAAGCTCTTGTCAGTTTTGCCTATGGTTTAGCATCCAACAAAGGAGAAATTGGAATTTTCTTGGCTAAAGACATTTTCATAATTTAATCCTATCATGTAGCTATGATAAAATAAACAAGGAGGCTGAAGGGGGAGAAAATAGCAAGGAACATTACCTTACGCATAGGCAAATAGGGCCAGAAGAAGTACTAGAAAAAAATAGCGCGAGAACGAAGAACGAGTGAGGTAAATAATGTACATAGAAAGTGCTGGCAAGTCATAGGTTTTGACTCAAGGACTTTGTTAAATATAAATTGGAAAAACTGAGATTACCTTAATGCACCCCAAAAGACTCCGAGGTTTTAAGGAATGACAGTTACAAAATGAGGACCTAATTTGAAAATTGGATATGAAACTGTATGATAACCTACGGCTCTGTTGTGGATACACGCACGTTCCGATGTAAAGAAGCTCAATCATTGGCATAAGGGGAACCGAGGTACGTACATATGTAAAGAAAGAGAAAAAACGGCGAAGAGAGAGAGAGGAAGCTTGAGAAAAACTCAAAGGTTCCTTGATAAAAGAGAAGAAAAGGCGTAAAGTTTTGTCACGGTCACGACGGTGAAGTTGATGGCGATGAGGACAGTGCTCGCCGTAATAGAGCTCTGCTCGTAACAATACCCAAGTGTACCGTGATGTTTGATGCGGAGTGGAAAAAGATTTTCCACAAACCCACGCCAAGGGGATGTTCCGCCTGATACCCGGATATATTCTTCCCTAACTTGTCTTCATATCACATCACTAGTACTACGCACTACCTCCGAATCTTCCATCTACATTTACCAGCATTAAAATACCTACCTACACCAAAACATGAGGAAACAGGCGGACTTTAAGCTAGAACACTTTGAATACTACTCAGAGCATACTGCTTCAACACTTTACACTTTTTGCTAGTGTTACATGTTTATTGCGCCCAAGTCCTCCATTGAAGGAACAACTCCTAGAATCATACAGGCATATACGGGCTTCTCTCTTCTTACCATGGCGGAAATACAAGGACATTGTCAGTGTTGAGAGAAGCCCACATGCTTTCCATCTTCCTCTACCAACCAGCAATGCTTATTAGATTACCTCGCATTGACTACTTCTTATCCTTCCCTTTTGCTTTCCCCATACTTTCATCCTTCAATTTTCTTTTCCAAACCAATAGCAGATCTAAAGCTTTACATTTACTTGAAGATAAATACAAAGGACGGAGTTTTCTACCAAGATTTTTCCATGCGAACTTTTCGAATTGAATCGATCCATCCATATCTTCAATTGAAAAATGTCATATTCTCAGCGCTAGCTATACTTTTGCTATTTATTTATTGACGTGTATTTATTTGCAAGTGTAAATTGAAAGAATTATTTTATTATATTTTACAATAACAAATAATTAGCAGATCGACTTTAAATTAAATAGAATATGTGACATGTGGTTGCTTCACAACTACTGGTTCATCGTATTTACGAGCACTTAGAATCAAACAGTATAGTAAGTGTGACAACATGGGTGTTGCCGAGTAGATTTCGGATGGCTTTCTTTTAAATGAAGAAAATGATTTTTTATGAAGATGCGTTTTTTATTACTTGCAAGTTTTAGAATTTTCAACTTTTGAAACTAGAATCTAGATATGCACTTGCTCACTCCTGCAAAACAAAGTTTTCGAATAACTTTCGAACCCTTTGACCGATTTTAAAGCACAAGGGCTTAAAGTCGATGCGAGGATAAAGCACAAAAGCCCAAATTTTCTCATGACCCAGTTGCCCTTACTTTAAGAGCAATCGAATGTTTTCAACAAATTTGGGCACAAATTGTTGCTACATAGCCACCGTTCAAATAACATTACGTATTTTTTAAAGGGTCTTTCACTCCAACGATTTTTGAGAAAATTTATACAAAAATCAGACCTGCCAGTACTAATTAACTGGCCAAATTTCATGATGGGCCAGCACTACATGTCTATGCAATCGCACATGCGCAGATGAATTTTTTACCTAAATAAATGATGTTTAATTGAAAACTTGCTTGCTCGCACTTTAAACTAGCTGGTCCTTCGAAAACCCAAATTAAACTCAATTGTCTCGTTAATAATTAATGGTAATAAAGTAATAGTAGATGTAATAGTAGATTTAATAGTAGAGTAATAGTAGATGTGTTGTACAATTTAGATTGCAAAACAGGATTATTTCTCATACACTTATCTATACTCCAAAAATCTGGAAAACTATTTTAAAACGACTATACGAATAGATAATTAAAAAATAGGAAGTGAATCAATTTGTAATTCAATTTACCTAATTATTTTAAACTTTTTATTTTATATTAAGTTTATGCTATATTGAAAGTTTCATATTTGGAAAAATACTTAACTTGAATTTGACAACTTAACCTTGATTCCCGACTTTGAAAATGTCGCGAGTTGAGGTGCAATACTTCGTAGATTCTTGAACCTTCTAAATATAACGTTAACAATATCTTAAACTCTTAGTTATGTTGAATGGAGCCAAATCGAGATCTTCAATATCTGTGGAGATTTCCCATTGTTTTTGATGAATCGTACGACAAATCATAGGACAAAATGCATTGCGTTCGTTCATTAACACATATTCGCAAGAATGTAAGCCATATAGATTATATAATACATCTTTTAAAATTGATATTAATGGTACTTTACTACTAATTGAAAACTACTTTCTGCCTCCTGAAAAAGTTACTTTATTGCCTTGATGTACTATTTTGTTTAATAATAACCAGCATGTAGCTAACTAAATTCATTCACTTCGACTGTCTTTTAATCACATGTATTTCCAGTTGAATAGCGCTGAAAAGGGTGTAATTAGTTTGTCATTTCTACTCCCTTTTTTTAATAATCCACTGTACACCATCACGAGTAATTATTGTATCCCCTAATAATCATGAAAGACAAAAATTATTAAGAAAAACGGAGACATTTTGGAGCCCTCGCAGGGACACAGTTAATTAAAATTAATGAAATTTTGTCTTCGTTCTCAAATCCTCCTTTACCTGTTGGTTTGTTACAAGTTATTTGCGATGTTAAGATGTGAGAAACGTTCTGAAAAATAAATTCGACACGATTAATACAATTGTGAAAGAGAATTCAACCCATCCTTTAAATGACGTTGACATTCATTTACATTTGCAGCAGGTTAGCAAAAATAGTGCTGTTGTGGATGATTCACCCTTACCCTACCCCAAAAATGAATATGTTCATTACATCTTTCGAGGCTTAGTCAATATATGTAATCTTCCTGCTCACAGCGTTTCCAGAGATTCTAATGAATTGGGGGTTCTTCTAGGCTGTCTTTGACTATAGCCCAGAAGTTGCAATTCCTCTTGAGGTTCCTCTCTGGTGACCCCCTGAACATGGTGAAGAATTCTCTCTGACTCTCACTCTGCACTGAAGAGACCCAACAAGGTCGAAACGTGCGCACGTCTGCAGATACTGAGTTATTCCTGACGAGATCAGAGATCCCAGGAATGTAATAACTCCAGTGTTTCAATCCTACAGTGAGAAAATTACCTACTTTTAACATTACTAAATTATTCCTCTCACTCTGCGTTATTTCCTAATTACACTGTTATTCATAAGTATTAATTTATTTACTAAACTAATAGTAGAGTAGTAAAAGTAACTGATAGCTTTCAATAATATTATGGTGCTTGACATGATTAAGCTGACGTAACATGAATGTATTTCTAAAAATTCTAAAAAAATGTTTTCATGAATGGTTACACAAAGTCTGGCAAATGCATCTTTTACCCATTTAAAGATTTTGTTTTATATTTTCAAATATTAGATAAAAGCTAATTTTTCGCTTCAGATATTTGACCCCTTTTGTTATTAACAAGTGATCTGAAACGGCTTAGTTTTTATATTCACTTCTGCTATCATTGCTCCCGTACTCTTCTTGCTGGTAAGTAATTTCCGGTAGGCTATTCTAATATGTACTTACAAGCAGTTGCAGGTATTGCAGAGAATTGTGTGCACATTTGACAAAATCTCTCTCAGACTTTCATGGTATTCTATTCCTACTATGAAATTTTCTATTTGAAACGAATGCATGGACTTTCATTTTCTATTAATTGTAAAAATATGGCAAACATTTTAAGTTACGCCACCCCTTTCTACGGATTATGTATTTTAAGATATTTTAATATAAATTAATTCGTATTTGTCTACGCTTGGTTTTCCTTTTATCGGCATTCAAGATGAAGCAAACTGTAGAAATAAAAGAAGGAAGGGAAATATTTGGTGGAGTTACCGCCCTGGGAACTGGTTTTCAAACCAGGTGTAATGTTGTGTGGAAATTGGAACGGAAGTCCCTTGTCGGGTTTGGTGGTAAGTTATCAGGAAATACATGGAGCCAAGGCATTTTACACTTCTTTCATACAAAATAAGTTGCTTCACCAGAAATCATATGCCCGGAGTTTGGCATCGGCTCTGCTGAGCTTATCAGCCATATGCATGTCTAGGCATTTGTACTAGACCGGTTGTTAAAGCTCTAGTCTTTTTTACCATATCAAGTACATAGTCGACTGAGTGGTAGATGATGATGTTACGGGGCCGGTTGTCATGATCCGGGTCGTAGCCGTCGACATTCCGGCTGTATTATCCCATTTGATCATGAGGGCAAGTGAAAGTGAACCATGCTTGGCCTTTATTGAACAATACGATAAGATGCGGCCCCACGAGGCAGACCCACCACTACATTTCCTCAGAGTCATTCATGTAACTCATGGTATCTTTTACTTCTTTCTGGATCTCTATTTCTTCCAATATCTAGATACACTCGAAAGCTCTAAGGAGAGAAATGAAGCTGTGCCTAGGCCCTTTTGGCAGGCAAAGTTCAATGTATTGGGAAGTGCTGGATGAGTATCCTTTAGAAGGACCATAAGGTGAGGGTGTTTTTCTTGTAAGAGTCAACTTGTGAAGATACTCAACACTTTTAACACATGTGTGGGGGAAATTCTCTTTTAGTTTTCTCCTTAAGCCAAATCCCCAATCTACAATGTATTATATTAGCTATATTACTTTATATGATAGGATTTGCAGGAGAAGGTTACAACCACCGAATCTTCCCAAGGTACATATGCCTACGTACATACATACATGTATGATTGTATATACAGTGAAGGAGAAAGCAACTGTTTCATTTTCCCTGAGTCACATTACACTACATTACGCTCCGTGACAATCTATATACTCCAGTTACTACTACCTCGGTAAAGAAGAAAGCTTTCTCCATACAGATTGAATGTGATGTACATACACGATATGGTGTCATTTGACAATGTCCTCTACTACAGAGAGTCTAAGAGTATAGAAATACTTTAAATATGCTGAACATTTTGCCATCGGTTTTATTTCAGTCGTTCATTCCGATATTGCTACTTGCACTTGATCCCAGGGCTCGTATAAAGCCAATTTGAAATAACTAAAGCCACATATTTGGTTTCACAACTGGGCCTCAACTCAACCGGCCTGTTACACTTGTTTCTATATACAAAGGTTTTTTCTTGATGGTTCAATATATATATAGAAAGAGAAAGTTACACAATACTTTTTTTCCCTTTATATAAATGTCTTCACTTTGCTCCCCATGAAATCTATGGACTGGTAAGGGTACTCTAAAGGCTACATATTAGATTACCAGGAGAAAGATACGGTACAATTCCCACGTACACAAGATGAAATTTTTACGGAGCATTCAAACCAAATAAGCATTCCGAGGGCTTCATCGTACAGCCTGTGACGACGGTAGTTACGGTTATAAAAGGTATCATAAAGTCACTTGCATGCAAAATCCCATGTGGGACTGGCCATGCATGTATTTTTTTCTATGGGGAAGTGAGCGTAGAAGCTCCTAGGGTTCTGAGCTTGAGTGAAAGTACGACGCTAGACCAGTTTATTTTACAATTTAGCCTTCGTTGACAATAATCTCAGGGGGTTCTCAAATATGCTTCCCTGCCACTTCCACGTTTCCTTCTCATATCTACTTTATATAGTGAGAATAAGTGGAAGTTATGCATTGCATAGGTGAAGATATGCTCGGCTAAGGGTGTGGAGAGTGGTGGAGAAAATTGATCCGCAAAGTGCTTTATTTGTTTTCTCACCAAGGAAAACTTACCATAGCCTTGCCTTGGTCTGATTGTCAGTACTTTTATCATCACATGAACCATCCTTATATTGACGGAGAAAATGTCATCCTGTGAGGGTCAAAACCTTTCTCATCAGTCTTTTCCAATTGTCCTTCATTTGTCAAAGGAATAGCGTTCATAAAGCCGGGTAAGACTTTCCAGAAACTTGATCTGTTTTATGCGTTTTTTGTCATTGTCTTATTGCAATTTACTAGTAAAAACATAATCATTTTCTCACTTTTTTAATTCCTAACATTTGATTTTTTCCCCAAGTCACAGGCTGTATCCATTTAATTCCAAGCACAGCTTCCAACATGTCGGCCATACTTGGGTTGTTTTCAAACAAAAATTTCAGTCACAATTCTGAAATATTCATATGGGGAAGGAACAAAATGTGTAGTACATTTAGCAATACAATGATAAGTATTTTTAGCTACAGAGCCCAGCATTACATTGATATCAGTAAATTATTGTAGACCTTTTTTGACTGGCCTTCACCAAGTAATAATTACTGAACGTACATTCACATTATGTTGGGATGTAGCTACGCCAGCATAAATAAAATAGGAGTGCGAGTAATCTCTGTGGAAAGGAGACTGATGCCTGAATGCTGGTACTACTAGCTTTATTACACTTGAATAAAAGAAAGGCTCCGAGCGGAAGCAGGTTGGTTGCTGTACGGTAATGGGAAATGAAAGAGTAAGGCCAGGGCTTGCGATGACAATGAATGATGACATGGAGGTTAGACGGAAACTGTGCTGGTCATCTTTGTTGGTCAATAATAAATGTGGACATATCTACTTAAGTACTGAAGCATGAATGTGTCATGTCGCAGACAAATTGCTTTCCCTTGCACAACACACAACAAAATCCGATGAGTTAGTGCCCACCATCCACTCTTCACTACATAAAGTAAGCTTGCTTGTCTGATCATGTGTGTGGAAAAATCTCGCCGAACCGAGTAACTACATAATAATGATCATGCCCAACCACATCACACTTCCCCACTGCATTCTCAAGGCTCTCTCTCTCTCTCAGTGTGTAACATCACAAAGGACTGGAAGTCACTGGAATTTAGAGTGACTTATGGATAAACCCTCAACTATAGTACATAGAAGGGAAAAGGAAGGAAAACGAGAATGACGTGTGAGTGGAAAGAAAGAGAGAGAGAGAAATAGCTCGGGAAAAATACAGTGAGAAAGAAAGGAAAAAATCTAACTGGACCGGACGCCTTTGTGGAGGAAGTTCTGGCGGGACAAAACAGTTTCCTCTCGCCCGCTAGGTCATTCATCATTCCTCATTTCTCTATGCTCCGCTCAACTGCGTCCCACCAACTCTCTTGTGGGAATGAGTTGTGGTCTTCCAGGCTCATTCATCATCATCCAACTCAAGCTTTGCCATTTGTTACGTTACAGTTTAAAAGGTTACGTACACTCGGTGCATAACTCACCGTCATCCTTGATTGTTGGCAGCCTTGTCTTCCCACACATCTTCCATCCCTTCAGTAAATCATAAGCAAAATTTGCAATCCCAAAATCCTCTTTCTCTGTCTCTCTATCTCTTTATCAAACCTTTAACATACTACAATAATAATTATTTCTATAGGAACAATTTTTTCAATCATTCTTGCTCCAACTAAAATTTATATTTTTCTGTCTAAAGACACAAGCAAAGATATATTTTCAAATAATAAATAACCTCACAATGTATGTATATACCTTATTCTATATACAATTTATAAGGAGGGTATAAATCCCAACAAAGCCTTTTCCAAAAAAAATTCCAAGTTACTTCCTCCAAGCTGAACTGTAAATGACAGAGCATGTCACACGTCAATTGACCCATGTGACACTTTTTGCCGACGGCTGCTCAGGGAGAATTGCACAGTAGATAAGAGAATGGAGAAGACTTGTACACGCTGCTGACATATGCAAACTAATTCTTGGCTTGACAGGTGGGTGACTAGAAATTTTTTTTCATTGTATTTCCCCGCAAGCTCGTCCTCTTACACTGACATTGCTTCTTCCCTTAAAAATCACGTACGTACATATATACAGAGACCCACACATATATATGTACATGACGTATAGGCATATGACATGCATTTATAGCTACCGTCACCATCATATGTATATTACATTTCATTTGTCTCCCTTCGCCTCAAAGTCATTACTTCCTACATAAGATCTTGACATGCTCTCTTCACCATCAAAATACATAGGATTCTTCATCGATTCTTATACCCCTCACACAAAGCCAACTTGACAGACCTAACTGGAAGGGAAAGCTGAGAGGATGGAGCATTCCATTTATTCCCCTTCCGTCCTCATACATACATCTCTGTAATAACATATCCTTCTATCTCTCACCTAAGTAAAATGAGCTTGATGCTTGTCCCTTCATCATTTCAGAGCACACCATAGCTCAGTGACAGGAGAAAATATTAGCCTCTAATTATGTATCTTAATTCCATGCTTTGCTATCATTTATTTTACTTACCACAACAATGTTTTAAAAATGCAAGCAGGAAAGCCATTGTCCAATGATGCATATTTTCATGTACAAAGTTTTTACTAAAATTCAGATAATTTATCATGAGAAATGAAAATGACTCCAATCACATTTTCTAAAATTTAAATTTTTCGGAAGGTGCTATTCGTAAATTTTGTGCCTGCAGTTTTGATAGAGATAGAGAGAAAGCAAGAGAGTGAGAAAGAAAGTACGTATATTCAATCAATTGACAATTGAGAATGGGTGTGAAGGGAGAGGATGAGGAGACTGACGGAGAGAAGAGAATTGGATTCCTATTTCCTTTCACTCTCCTGCCGATTTTTCTCCAAGGCGTTTCTCGTCTATTTTCTCCCTCGTTATTGAGTCAATCCAAGGGAGAAAACTTGGATATTCGTTAGAGTCGAATGAAACCCATAAATGTTTTATTTGAAAAAAAACTTTATTTTAGTGTATGTTCTACATACTGAAAAATATCCCTCTCCTATGAAAGGAGCTATAGGTAGTGAATGCATACGTCAATGTAAATATGATAACTGAAAAAACCTTGGAAAAGAAAAGGAAATTGCTGCATCCTCATTCCATGTGGAGAAAGAAGCTTCAAAGCCACCTCAAAGTTTATATAGTCTCTCATTATGTAAGGTTCACATGTGGCCGGAGGTACACAGCTTGCTATTCAAATGTTCATATATGTAAATGTTTATTATTTGCCCCACGCATCTCTCTCTTTGTGATAGCAACTGTGCTCACAATGTTATTTGCACGTGCATATCCTCCAATAACTACCCTTACATTTCCATGTGATTACTACCCGCACATGGCTCTTATGCACACATTCAATAGCTCTTGTGTTCCATTACAAACAAATTGTATCTTGAAAACATATCCTATACATGCACATGCCAGCATCTTGAAAGTCACACATGGTTTTGTATATGTATGGGCATACTAAAAAAGGCTGTACTAAACCAATAGTAAATTCTATAGTTGGGATATATTTGCCAAGGATTTGTATCTTTTTGTAAAGATAATACCATGAGAGCTCTATGTAACGCTCAGGGTTTCTGTCTTTATGGATGGTAAATTTGCGAATTGGATGGATGCGGATGAATGTTGATTTGTAGTTGAAGGAAAGCAACGGAAATGGAGTAGGTGCTAGTGGAGTCGAGTGAGAGAGAGAGAGAGGGAGAGTAAGAGAAGAAGACAGACAGACGGACGGGTAGGGACGGGAACGGGATTACAAGGCTGTCAGCCTGCGGCTTCCCACGCATCGGTTCCTGTCTCGTGGAAATGACAGCTGCGGCTGATCAAAGACGTCTTATTTTTCCCTGGCCTCTATCCTCCAATACTCACATTCCTTCAAGTCCTTTCACCATTTCTGTCCTCCTTGTGTCCCAGTAGATTTCCCATTAAATCAAACTCCCAGAAATTTACAGGTAAGAACTGTGGGAATTACACTTCCTTTGCAATTAACATATGAATTTGCTAAGCTAAAAATTAGCATGAACAATTTGTATTTTCTATTTCATAACAATAAATTACTTTCCCTTGGTATGGTTACCATAAGAAAATGACAAATGAATGAATTAGACATCCGTCTGTACAGGCACAAATTAATTGAATATTGACAAATTTATGAGCCTTTTTACCAAAAGGGCTTGAAAGGGAAGTGTGAAAAACTGATGAGAAAATTGAAAAAAAATGAACCCTGTTTTTGTCGAGAAAATAATATTAGGGAAAATAAATAAAATACATTTTAACAATACTCTCAGCATTCTACAGTGAAAAACACGATGAAATTCTTTCCCTTTATTCCTCTGCATACACTCAATTACTTGTTATTGGGAGAAAGTAAAAAAGGCAAATCTGGGTTATAGTGCCTTTGAATAAAAAATAGGTGGCCGTGTACGTACGCACAGAATATATGGCGGGGAAAAAATAAATTGACTTGTATATTTTCAATTGTACACGAAAAAAATGTATTTGCAAGGGAAATGTGCTTTCTCCAACTGACTCGGTTGATTTTGTTCATTTTGGTGCTCAAAGAGTTGGTGTCCAAGAGAAATTGGCCATCCTGATGTACATTTTAAATGTAGTTACATTGAATTTCCCTCTTCTCTAGGATAAAACAAGTTTATTTATTTTTCTCTCTCTAAATATTTCATGTCGGATTTATGTATAAAGAAATTGAATCCGTTTTTTCCCTGGGAGACAGTAGATAGAGAGAGAGAGCGACAGAGAAAGTGAGGGAGAAAAAAGTGAAGGAGTAAAAGGAAGCAGAGAAGGCAACGTGAGGAAATTATATAAAGCTATATAAGAGAATTGAGGAAGAGAGGAGGGAGAGGGAAAAGAGAAAGAGAGTAAAAAGTATGCTCAAGAATCTTTTAGTTTCTCCTTGGTGACATTTTTACATGACATGACGTGACCTATAGCCTTGTGTCCTCTCCCCCACTCAGTTGGCAATTTGAAGGATCCTCTGAGACGACATTCTGTTCTGTCAATGCTGAAGAGAAAGTAAATGTGCTCAACTCGCCACATAAGTGGATTTTGGGGAAAGTCTTTCTCTCTCTCTCTCTCTCTCTTTATATACCTACAATATATCAAGAGTCTATAGCCGAGAGTTCAAGACCTTGAAAGACCAAACAAGCTGCAATGGGACTGAGTCCTACGTAAATACAGATACTCGTAGAAAAAAGTCAGTTTCCTCGCTCCCTCCTTCCCAAACAACACAAGGTTCAAGGATTCTATAGCCATGGACCGGAACATTTACAGGAACATTGCACGTAGCTTTATTTTGTGTAGCCAAAACGCTTTGAAATGTAAAATGTTTTTGTATATTAACATACTCATGTTTAAAAGGTTTAATAACCTGAAAGGAAAACCTACAAAATACTCTCACGTTCTAATTTTTATTAAATTACTTTTTTAGTTCAGTTAAAGATTGTTTTCACAAAACAAAAAATGTATTTTTTATTCCAACGCCTCCCAATATTTTACTATAAAAAGCGGTAAAAATTCGTCTTTTTCGCCGTCAATTTACTTTTTCAATGATACAATAAAGTAAAAAAAATTGCTAGTGAAATTGTAGTACTGATGTATGTATATTAAATTCCAGGATCCTCAGCATATGGACATATGAATTGGAAATAAAAGTAAAAATGTTGGAGTAAACAAATATTTTTATAGCATTTTGTTTATTTATTTTCCATATAAAGAAACTAAATAATTTTAGTTTGCAGGTAAAAACACGTGTACTAAAATTTGGGGTAGAAAATAAGGACACTGATTCCACTACTTTTATCACTCATGTATAAAGGTAGAAGTTAATGTAATATTAGGCTTGTTAGGATTTGAATGGTACGTGCCATGACCATTCCATATGAGCTTGTCAGAGGGTAGCGAGCCATATGGACAGGGGGAAAGGAATAAGTGAGGGAAGAGTAAGGGAGAAAGTCCAAAGGAGAGAGAAAGTGGTGGCCGTGAGTATATATCCATTATATAGGGATTTATGTATCTTCGGAAGAGACATGATAGAGGAATGGGAAAGGTTTGTCGGCGAGCTGAAAAAATCAGGCAGGTGACAAGTAATGTGACCAGATTGCCGAGGACAGACGTCAAGAGTAATTCGCTGGCACGTCTCAACATCCGCCTTTCTTTTCTCTTGTCAATGAAATTTACTTTCCGTCCAAATTCAATGGATAGCTGGATGGGCTTATTTATCTCTCGTGCCAACTGGCATTCCTCTCCAAACTGTATATTTTCTCCGTTCCCTGCCGCACTCACTCTATCTCTATCTGTAGTACAAGGGAGAGCTGAGTGAGTCCCTCCATCCTTTCCTCCTCTTTGCGGATCATGTCCTTCTTCCACGAGACTGTAACAAGCACTTGAGAGAAGGGAAGAGACATCCCTTCTCAACCGTACGTAGGATCCATCCGTATTTGGTACAGTAGTAGCACTAAAAAATCCACTATTTCCTTTTAAGCTTCTAGTAAATAAGCCTTCACAAAATCCTTCCTCACAACTTTGCGAAGAACTGTTTCCCATCCCAATGCTAATCATATTTTGGTATCCACCTAATTAATTATGGCACTTCTATAATTTCAATTTGAAAAAAGAGAAGAGGAAAAGCAATCAGAAATTGGGAGGGCTGGAGCTCAAAGGGTAGGAATTGATAGTGAAACATGAGGAAACAAGTGTGCGTTCTTATTGTGATCACCATTGAGCCGAGAGAATTCCCTGGTTGGTTTTCGAATTAAATGCATTATTTTTCCGGACTCTCGAGTGAATTGAGGAGAGGTAGAGCAGGAGAGTGAGACAGAGAGAGAGAAGAAGAGGAAGGAGAAATCTCGGGGAGGAGACAATGTACAAGAGATAGATATAAAGTTGGATGAGAGATCGGTCGTGAAAGGACAACCCTTTTAAGTGTATCTGTCGACACGCCATCAGGATCAGTGGAGGACATGACAGGTTGATTTACTGTCCACGTCCACAAATCCGAACCTAATCCACAAGCTCCAGATTCAGATGGATCAGATCGATCCTTTTTCTTCCCTTACTCTTCCTACACATATACGCTACATAATATATGTTATTCCCTATCATGTACTAAAGTTAGGAGTATTTTCCCTATGCTTATATGTGCGTTCGTAGTAAATGTAGGAAGCTAATAGGACCAATCCTTATAGTAAAGCCTGGACAGCTCAGACTCTCCAGAAACTCTCTTGGCTCGGGGTCATCACTCACTCCTTGTCTCACTTCTTTCCAGGTTATCCAGATCAGTCTTCTCCAGGTTATTTTAGATAAGGATAAGTTCCTTCCACGTACCCCAAATTCACAGTTCTCTCCTCATTTCTTCACTGTAACACCTTAAATTTCCTAGTATTTTTCTCCATAATAATAATCTTTAAATAAATAATATTTATCCAATTTTTCAAAAAACGTGGATCCTTGAATTTTCTACAAGCAAAACAAAAATTGAAAAATATTAATGAAAATTATGCATTAATATATCTAAAGCTTACTACCAGAGATGACGTTCCTTGTCTAGAACAAATGATAAAATTGTATTATTATTTTAAGGGCGAGCGCAGAAAGGGAGAAAAATGCCCTAAATGGCAGGATTCAAATGTTTGGAAGATTACCACTCAGCGGTAATATGTTCAACGTATTTACCTTAGGGATTAGCCCATAAAGTAGCTATTGAAGTGGATTTTCATTTTGAGAACAAAAAGGACAGAAAGAAATTGATGAGCGGAGTCTGGCTGTGTTGACGGAGACAAATGAGCTCTCTCTTGGAAATTCCACTGTGAACAACGATCATGGGGCAAAAGATGAGAAATAAGCTTTCATCTTCCATTAGCGCTCATATTAATATCAAGGAAGAAGGGATACGTCGGTGGAGGTACACAAGAACAAGATACTTGGAAAAGATACAACAGACGTACTTAAGATACTTTCCAAACATGAGATTGTCACTGACATCCACTTTATATAATGTGCATACTATATACATAGTTACTCTGCGTACATATTCCGACCTAAGTGCTAATAGCCAGTTATTCTAGGTCAAAATCATAGCCAGAGATACTTGAGTACCTGAGTGAGTAAGTGAGTGAGTAAATGAATGAAACAAAGTTGAAATCTTTTATCTCAAGCGATTGTGCAGCAATCCGTCTCATCAAATGATGGGAATATTTCACCAACTTCTCAGGTCAATGTTGTCTCTATAAACTCTTTGGCTCTTTTGTCCTTGGCTAGAAGTGATGAGGGTGAAATTTTCTAAAGAGATAACGTTATTTTTTTAAGGTAAGTCACAATGCTTATTTGTTTTGACTGTGTAAAGTCAAATGGCGTTTTAGGACAATTCCCACATAAAGTTTGGGAATAAAGATTTTTTGAAAGGAAAAACAGCTTATTCTAAGTAAAAAAAATGAATGTGATGAAATTCTTACATTTCATGTGATAAAACGGACTAAATTAAGAAGCGGCCTCTGCCATATTTTCTTTTTCACACTAACCCACAGCTTAGAGTTCTTTTTTGGGCTTATGCAATGTGTTAAGATATGAAATATTTTTTTAGGTGCATGGATGAATTTTGTAAAAATTCTCACATAGGTAAAATTTAATCAGACGTAAATCTTCATTGTTGATTATACACATTTCTATTACATGGAGAGTTTCGTTCACCTGAGGACTCTAAATCACTATAAATACTTGGACAGGCAGGATTTTTCATCAGTTCAACTTTCCACTTCAAACAGTGCAAATATTTTAAAGGTTTCTTAAAGGAGAATTTTAATAATAATTTTTAAAAATCAAGAGTTTTACAAAAATTACATTGAAAATGGCAGGTATTTTCAAAGCTGTAGTGATCCTTTTGTTAGGAGTAATTTTTAAGACAAGTGGCAATGTTGTTCCACTACAACCAGCAGATGGAGAAATCTCGGATACAATTGCAGCGGAAACTTCGGATATTTCATTGGTTTTACCAAGTTTTACTCCTACACTTGAAGCTCCGCAAGGATTCCATAATTTGACCTCCTCCGCCCCTTTCTCTGTGTCAGCCCCGTTCCCGACGGAGTCCATTTTTGTGACGTATGCGGCCGTAGCTACAACAACAGCCCAGTCAAATGTGGCGCCCTCTACTACAACTCCAACATTGTCCCCTGCTCCGGTCTCGGCTTTGAAAAGTTTGAATTCTCTTCCTCCCTCCGCCCCTCCATCAGTTCCCTCGGTTCAAGAGGCTGCAGCGGCAGAAACTATTCAGGTGGTCCAGTCCACGGTGATTCCTCCGGTCCGGGAAATGGATAAACCAATTATGGACATCATCCAAAAGGGCTTAACCCGACTTCGACATGCGGGAGATCGTCTTAAAAAATTCATCGAGAAAATTGAGGATGGGATTAAAAATGGAGCTGTGAGTCAAACGATTGAGAACGTCAAAGCAAAAATTGAGAGTGGAAAGGTCGATCTTACGCAACTTATCTCAGCTTATAAGCAACAAGTAAGAGGGCTTGAATTTTGAAAATGATTTGTGTTTAAATTTGCGCTAATAACAAAAAACATTTTTTTCATTAGTCTCCAATGAACTTCGAAGATTTGATCCGGCGGATCTCAGATGATACTCATATCCTTTTGGACAAATTACACGGACGTGTTGACCCCTTTGGAGCGTATAATAAGACCATTCCTCATGATGCTTCCGATGAATCTGCAGAAGATCATCATACTGCTCACCCCACAGCTCAGAGCCAATCTTCCAATGCTAAACTTTCACCCGCTAAACCTAATTCAGTGGTTTAAAAATTATTTTCTAGCGACACTTTTTGTCCCATAGCTTCTTTAGATACAATATTTATTTTAGGTACGAACAATAATATGATATTTTTCTTTGTATTTATGTAACGTCTTTCTAAAATAAAGCAATTTTCTACCATGTAATTTCATGAATTCAACGTTGACTTTTTGAAAAATTCCCTCATATATCGTCTTTCACTCAGCTTCCATTGCTCAGCCTTACATTTTCCATTGTTTGTTATGGCCACGAGGAAGTGTATTAATAACTTATTTATTTACAAGTTCAGGACCACTAATTTGGCTTTAAATTAATATACCTGTGAATTTAGTAGGTAACGTTTTTTGGCACAATAAATGTTTTAATGACTATTTTCTTAGATCCCTCAAGTTCTAAGTAAAGAGCATTTAATGCCCTTCAATCTATTTTGCCTGGACCGGAAATTGAGCCAATGGAATTTTAAATCCTGATTTGAGGAGAGAAATATGTTCCTCTTAGATTCCCATCGTGCTCAGAGAATACGACTCTAATGTGATTTGATGGGGCGTAGTGTTGTTAAAATACGGTGGATACGAGCTCCCTGAAAGGCCAAGAATGAAAGCTGCCAAAAGTAGATGGAGTCATTTAAAGAGCAGGTTTACGATGTGCGAGCCTTTTTCCACATTTCTCTTCATCACCGTGGTAATTACGGGGTGGGTAACGGCCCCAGCTGGTCCCAGATGCACATACATACTCATCAGCCTTCTTGTCTTCTCTGTATCCTTTGCACTGTGCACTAAGCCCAAGTGTCTTTCCCCAAAAAAGACATTTATTCATTTGAATGAATTTTAATCAAAAAAAATTTGAACAATCCTCCCGTCTCATTTTTACACATTTCCCATAAATGCGAATGCAATCATCATAATTTTTCCCACCAGAGTAGGTAACTCAATGTCCTAATTTTTAGCAAAGAGAATGCTGTGGCGATAAATTGCTTTATTTTAACACCTTAGCTCAATCATCGCTAAGGTTTGATAATTTTCATTAAAGTGAACTCAAAAGTTGTGTGAAAGTTACATCTCTGGCTCTGTCCCTTCCATCGAGAGCATTAATTGAAAAATGTACAAAGGAAGAAATTGACTCGAAGAATCGACATGTTCCAAGAAGAGGTTGAATTTTGTCAAACTCTCCTAGTTTTAACAGTGTGTGTGTGTGTGTGTGTCCTTAGTCGGAGCATTTATGGCTCGTGAATGTTCTCATACATTGTCAAATAGTATTTCTATAGGTATAGGAGAAGGAAATAAATGGCTCAAGTGGAGAGGAAAGGGCAAGGCATATGACATTGAAGTGAAAGGCCCAAACTCGTAGTAAAGGAAACTTTCCTAGTTGTTTCCACAGTTTTATTATGTTGAACTATCCTTAAAGTGTGTGTATAAAAGGGAGATGAGACACTAAAAACGAATGTACACACAACCACACAAGTGAATCTAGCCGAAAAGTAATGTAATGTAATGGTGGACGTTATAGTCGTCTATAGATAGATAGTTTGTAATTTGAAGCCCCAAGAGAAAAATGGCTGACATTATCTCTGCTTGGCAAAGAACCTTAGCCTGTAAATCTTGGTTATTTGATGACCAAATGTTTCTCCTTTAGTATAACGACAGTCGTGAACGACGAACTAGAGAATATCCGTAAATACCTTGAAACGCGGATGCAGAGCAAACTGCTCTCTCTCTCTCTCACACTCCCTATGTCTTTACATAAAAACCTTATGCAACTTATCAGGACTCTTAACTATTCTATATGGGATGACTCAGAGAGTGGAAACTGGCAGAGGGTTTTTACTTAATCGTTTCCCTCTTATACACTTATAACACAACCACTTACGCTCCTCATCCTTTCCCCATATGTATTCCATATTGTCCTCCCTCCTTCCCATATGCTCTCCACTTGTAGTAAATACGCCGTACTCTGGAAACTATTCCAATCTTATACCTTCCCTTTGTTCTCTATAAGTAAATATACATTTCCTTTTATATGGGTGTGTATTTGTGTATGTAATTTTATATTAGCACTCCAGCTGCCAAGAGGAACTCAGAAGTGAAACTGAAAGCTGAAAGGAAGATCATATGTATGTATTATGCTTGTCATGGTAGCCTTTTATGTGTGTGTGTTTTGCACCATAATAATTGCTAATATCATAGAGGAATAATCTCGGAGACTCAAGTGTGAAACTTGCTAAATTATCCTTTTAGTTTATTCAACTACATTTATTGCTACAGGCGCTGTTATGTAGTGTGACAAAATTATTATATGGGACTTTATATATGGAGTTTGTGAGTTAGTAAAATTAACTTTAACATATGAGAACTCTCTAGAGACGTCAATGTTTTTTATTGATGGACAATGATGGGAAATTGATGTGGGGTTTATGATTTTGAAAATTATTTGTAAGGGAAAAATGATTGGCTGAATATTTATTGATAACACATTATTTTACTACTGGCATTAAAAATAAATTGTCGACCGGACGCTGTGGAGGAAAGTCGTAAGTGATTTTCAGTGCAGTTTATTTGTTAAATTAAATATTGGGGACTTGTCTCTTTAGTATTTATTCGGCATCAACATAATGACAAATCTGTAGGGGTTGTTGGTCCTTGGTCCGCAAAAGTTTATGAAGGCTCTGTACAACTCAATAAGCATTGCATTGACCTGCGTCTTTAGCATTTCGGTACATTATGAAAATTTCCCATTTTGAGCTGAAGAAAGCTTTGGTAAATGGTCTTTATAAAGGAAAAGGTGCTAACCAGCCTAAATACCAACCTGATATTTTAAAAAAATATATGAGGGTAAGTTCACATAACGATCACATCTACGAACCTGGATTAGCGCAAATCTAATTTCATCTTGTCCACAGGGATTTCGAAAGTCTTTATCTACAAAATTATTAGTGCTGCGTTGAAATCGAGTCAGGACACCTAACTCGATGAGGATGGTGCGAGGAAATTTTTTAAATTTAATATTATAGTTTAGGTCTCACTATGCTATGTGACCACCACAGATAATTCAATGCAACGCAATGGTAAATATAATCCGAAAACGCATTTTAGCCTTCCTTCAATTTATTTGCCACGAATTTAAAAGTAAATTATTATCGTTAAAGCTTACTAAATAATGAAATAATGTTAACGCCATGACATTTTTTTAATACCCAAATTACATTTATCTGAACTTTTAAAATGTTAATATCAAAGATTTCAAGCTTCACGTGCAGCTTTAAAAAATACACCATTCCCTTACCTCTGATCTTAGGATTTAACTTTATTACACATAAACAAGATCTATGTATTTACCAGAAAAAAAACAAAACATGAGTACATAGTATTAACCCCCACATTAAAAGTGTAGGTAGAGGAATCAAGAGGAGCAGGCGTATGATAGTGACAAAGGAATTTTCGTCTATTTCTATAAAAATCTATGGATGTTGCCTTTAAAGTTAAGTCGAGAAATGTTTTCTCTCTCCACTAGCTATTATCCACGTATATATATATATACATATGTATATTGTTTGAAAAGTCAAGCCTTGGGTTATGGGATGTTGTTTTGAGAATGTGTGTATAATGTGATAGTGAAAAGATACATAAGACTCATTTCAAGTGTTTCATCGTGGAATAGATTACAGTGGGATCCAGCAAGTAATTTTGAAGTAGTTTACATTCCTTGGATTTGGTTGTTAGCTATTTAACTCTGATTGCTCTGCCCATAGTAAATGACTGGAGGGTTGTAAAGAATGATATTGGTACAATTACTGAGAGCAACACAATGTAAAGTGCCAAGTCGAGGGTTAATTATGGCCAGTTTCCCCCCTCTTCCATACAAATAAATGGGTCAACATAAAACAATCAAGTGTCATTTCAATCTTAACTACCCCTTTTTATTCCCAACTTTGATCTCGGATAATACACCAATAAGTCTTCGTCTAAGCAGTACTTTACCTCCACCAAAAAAACAAAATCCTTCAACGTACAAAGAAACAAAAGGATTTTTCCCTTTAACTTTTGTCCATACATCCACGCTCTATCCACGCTCTATCCACAAATTCTATTATTATTGCCAATTCCCATACCCACACACACGCACACATACACACACAAACTACTCTCAATTCAATGGCTCCAAACATCAAGTGTTGACATTTTATAGCACCATCATTTACTCTCCATAGTTGGCATATGCGGGAGAGTTAGATAACAAGAGAATACAATTTTTTTTAAACCTCACAAAAAATATACAATTCAATGCTGTAATCTCCAACATAAAATGTTCTATGATTAAAAGTAAATAAATTTCAAGCTTAATTTCAACACATGTGTCAGCGAACAATGATACAAAAAATCAACAAATTATTTGCTCATTTTCATACAATCCCCTTCATTTCCCATGCAATTTTCTCAATTTCCGATCCTTATCATTCAAAGAGTTACGAATGTTGACTCTTGACGTATTTTCTTTTGCTTGATAACTATTTTGCTTTCCTTAATAAACTTACGTTTGGAATCTCGTCCAAAATATCCCTACTACTAATCAAGCCACTTGTCAAATAAAAGCTTGACTCTTGGCTTGAGTGAGTGACAAGTTCTTTGGCAAATCTGTACTCGTTCCTGGGATTTTCCATTTCACTCATTAGTCAACGAAATATGTAATAGTTGTTTAAAAAATAATGACTTTTATACGCGTGAGTATAACGCTATATGTGGACATACGTAGGGAATGGCTATATAAAAACAAGCAATTGACAATTAGAATTTAATTGTAAGTTAATTAAATGAAACCTTCAGTATCCATCAATTACTCGCCTTGTAAATGAAGAATTGTGATGTGCAGTGTGGAGCATGAAATACTTGTTGACCTCAGTTTTTGGGCAGGATAAAATTCAAATGTTTCACAAACTGTAAAAAGCCTTTGCTTTGGTTCAAATAAATTCCCGACATGTCAATATACAGTCAAATCCTCATGAGTCTTGACAGGTAAGGTGAAGCAACTGGTCCTTTGGCTGTTGCAACTTTTACATATGTAATTATACATACAATCGATCAAACTAATTATTATGAAGGGGCAATAATAATGAATATCATACCATATTTGTATGGGTGAAAATTGCATGAAGATTTGAATGATGTCAACATAAACCCATACATTTACATGCGTACAGCTCAAGCTCCATTTGCTACAGCAGTCCATATGTTTTATATGAAGAGATCATTTTTATTTTAAATTAATATAATCATAATAATTATTATTAACACTACCATTACGTTGGTAATTCTACCAGCAGATTAAGTGTGGAGTGAATAAATTGGTAATTTGTGGATTTTTGCCACTCCTCTTGCACATTTTTTGCATAGTTGTCATGCTTTGTTTTGAACAAACAAGAAAACTAGAGCGTTTAACCTTTAAATGGAAATATAAAAGAAACTTGTAGTAAATAATTATTCTTATTTTTTTTGATGGGTGAGAGAGACATTGCTTTTATAAAAACATTCCCGTATATGTACTTGTTTCTTGCTTCAGAATTTTATGACTTGCCTCGAGTACAGGAAAAGCAGGAGAAGTGCCTGTAGTGTTGAAAAATATATAGGTGTGTGGTACATATTGAATTACGTAGAGAGATATGTATGCTGAAATCTTTATATATTAAAGAATATACATGAAACCTATGAAGAATGATTGCACTCATTTATCAAAAAATGTGGTTATTATAACTTTAAGTATCAATTAACATTTGAAATAATAAATTATTATGAGACAAGTAAAATGGATAGGGAAACATTAAAATCTCATTTGTATTCTTTCGAGAGACCAGATTATATCATATCAGATGAGAGAATTATTGCAGGATCACTGATTTTACAATCTTGTTTTCCACTTCTGTCTCCTATATGAGCCTACAACAACCCACAACAACAACAACAATTTTCACATTGGAGGTATAGAGACAGACACTTCCTACAATTATTACTGCTGTAGTAAAGCATTTTTTATAATTTTGCCTATATGCAATAATCAGGTGCACGTACCATGGAAAAATCGTTGTACCTTCATAAAATAAATTGATGCTACAATTGTTTTATGACTCAACTACGTATTCCTTATCAAAAACTTTAATTTTTATATCTATTACGTGGTTGGTAACATTTACGCAGGAAAAAAAACTAAGGAAATTGCTAGTGATGAATTTGTTGAGGATTTCTGTAGAGAAATAACTAAGTACATGGGTCAAAATATTTTTCGCATCGGTGGAAGTTTTAGTTTAGTCATGAGAAAGATTTTAATGTTAATGGCGTAGATGAGATTTTGGTTGTAACAAAGAAAATTCGGGCACTTCGCCCATGAAAATTTGTTTCGTATTTTGAGATAGCGGATTTTTGAAGGTATCATATCCATTTGTACCTTGAGGCAAAATACTACATCGGTGACTTATGTTTTATGTAGAGATTGGGGATCATACAATTATATTTTCGTTATTCCAGATGTAGATACAATTAAACGGTATAAATAATATAACAATAAATTGTAATATAAAACAATTTTAATCTACTATTATTAAAGTTATAATTGTGTTCTGCCACAATGAAATTAATTTTTAGGCACCCTACATTTGTCCTCCCTAATATCTGAAGGAAACATCGATTCTTTAGTAGTAATTGTCCACAAAAATGTTTACCCTAATCGGTCAAGCATATTTTTTAGAAATTAACAAGATTACATTGCAGAGGAACTGCCTCAAAGACAATACTCTATTGTGACCCTTTTAAATATACAAAAGAATCAACAGATCCCAAGGGAACGACTAATAATGATGAATATTTAGACTTAAACAATACTGAAAAGCAAACATGGAAATAAAAAGGTAAATACATTTAATTCAATTACAGCTAATTTGGTAACCCTGCTAATGCACAAGATGGCTCATAATAATTGTTCTTCTCGGCGTACCATTTCCTCCAACTCATTGCCTACTTCACGGGCTTCACAGGTATGGGAAATCGGAAACACGTGAATTGAAATTCGAATTATATTATTTTTGCATTGAATTCCGATTTTTGATACTTTTTCGAATACCATTTTTTTTAGGATTCCGATATGAATTCAAATATCTTTTGAATATCGTGGGCTAAAGTGCAAAAGGGGCTATACGCAGAAGCCGCTTGTGCATGGTAGTGCATGTCAAATCCCGTATAAGCGATTTCTGCGTGTAGCCCCTTTTGCACTTTAGCCGACGATACTCGAGCATAACGATTCCAATTCGATTACCTTTATGAATACTTTTGTGCACTTTCGCTATCGCGTTTGTCACAAACATTTCTGTAAATACTTGGCTATGATCTCGTTATGCCTTTTTATCCATAACAAATTCCTCCCTGAACCAATAATTTTCTAATAATAAATTAAATAAGACAATCTCTTTTTTATACTATTTCACTTTCCTGTCTCAGCAAAATAAAAAACTGGCAATACAATTTTTCAGCTCAAGTGTTGCAATGGGAATGATTCTCTTCAGGCGAAATTTCACAGCTTAGACGGACATCGTAGCAAGGACATTTTTAATAATAATAATATTGGTTTATTGTCAAAAAGTGCATACACAACTCATACGCTGAAATTCATTGAAGATAGCTGACAAGGAATAACTCACTAATCAGTATATTTATAGTGTTTGGGGGGGGGGGGGTGATCTCATACAATCAATCTCGTATAAACAATTCAATGTGTCTACTTCTATTTGAGTTAGTTCATTAATTTGTTTAGTGATAACTGGAATATATGAATTAGAGTATATTTACATATATTTTCTAATAATACACTATTATTTCTTGTGCTAATGTAATTTTTGAACCTCAATTTTAATATAAATCGAAATCTTGACGAAGTGCACATAGATTTGCCGAATTTGATGCTTTGGTTGGTGACCTGCTGCAGTATTAAGACTAATTTGAGTGAACACAATGTTTGGGAATAATTATCACGGTTAACGTAGTGGCCGACAATTATTGATAAACACCTTTTTTCAAACTGAATCATTTTCGTTTTATCTCTTATTGTTAGGTTCGTGCACCAAAGAGGACATGCATATTCGAGGATTACTCGGATATATGTTTTATACACTATGACAAGTTTACGTGTAAAAAAGTTAAATTGTTTTAGCTTCCACAACATAAAGGTCCTTTTGCTAGCTTTCTGTATTGACTTGGCTATGTGATCATCCCACTTAGCACTACAATTTATATGTACACCAAGAAGTTTTGTGTCGTTTACTCTTCGAATTATTTCTCCATTAATAACTAAGTCATAATTTGAGAATTTCTTGCCACGACTAGGATCAATAATTGTAATTTGTAAGCACTTTTTCGGGTTGCGTTCCATTTTTTCCGCAAACCATTGATTTGCATCATTTAGGGTTGTTTGCATTGTAGGTGTTTTGGAATACTGAACTACTTCTGCAAGAGCTAATTGTAAGTCATCCACAAATGCAGCTGCCTCGTGATTCTTGGATTTACCGTACTTTTGATTAATCTTTTTCAGGATTGAATTAATGAGAATTACAAATACATTTTTCCATCGTATCAATATATCCATACACACGGAGCTAACAAATAATGATTTCCCAACTTTTCACTCCTTTGCCTATGTAGATAAGTGATTTTTAGCCCATTCCTGGTATTTTCTTGAGGAGGCTCACAAGTTCTTGAGTGTTGGTGGATGAAGCAATGTAATTCTCAAGGGAAGATACAAGTGGAATTCTGAGGTTTTCCACCTCCGAGAGAGAGTAAATAAAGGAAACAAGTATTATTGAAGAAATGAACTGGTGGATATTATGAGTGGCCCAAATATATACAAGCCTTAGATGGTGAAAGTCTATGCTTATTATATGGTTGAAAATTCCGAGCTATTTATTTTCTAATGGGAAGTTGAGAACTACCGGAATTCTCTATAAGAGCACATAAATCTGGGGGATATTTCAGAAAGGGAAGTTTTAAATGTATAGACTCACACTTGTGTTTTGTATTCCATTACCAGAGAATACTTATTATGAGCATTAGCTCATAAGCGAATGTAAACTATTATAAGGGCGTAGGTTTCGTCTCTTTGTACATAAATACATATCCATTGTAGTAGCGGCAGTTAAAGCTGGAGGGGAAGAGAAGAGTAGCCTTATAGTGTAAATATACATGAAAATGTCCTCTCCTCTCCCAGCGCCTCTCTACATATGTGTAATGTGGTAATTATGAGGATGTCCTCAAGTTATGCCTGTTATAGACGATGTAAACCAAAGGGAAGTTATCCCAAAGATTGGAATCCTTACACGGAAGTTGCCATTAGTAATAAATATATAGAGAAACTATGAAGTGCATAGATAACTCGTAAATACGGACTTAATATCACCAAGTAAGTAATAATGTTAGTCATAAAGGGCTGGAGTTTTGGAAGTTCCAGTTTGACTTTGAGGATTGAGGGCGCGAGCTTAATGTGCGGATCAAATGATGACCATTGCTCCGGAAAATGGTCCATAAATGGCATCATTTACTCGGCAGTCAGCAGAAAGACGTGAAATATGCTGATCATATTTCCCTTTACTTCCTCCCGCCAAGTCCAAGTGATGTCGTCTTTTCTAATGGCCCTTCCGTGTTGCTTGATCATAATCAAAATTACTTTTTCTCTGCCCCTCCACATGTTATATAACACAAGGAACAACTCTAGAAACTTATGATACAGTGTCCCACTATAAAGTACATAACAAAAATACAAGGGCCAAGGTTCCAGCCTTTACAACACTACAGCGCACAAGGTTCGTATGCTAAAAGCAAACCAAAACTTATAGGTGTGTGAATTCTTAACATCTATGCCTTCAATTGCATTGGATAGCATAGTATAGGATAGCGTTGAAATTCCTCCGCAGCAGAGTTTTAAAGATTATTTGAACTGCCCGCCCTTATCACGGCCTTCTTATAACTTCATTCAAATTTATGGATGACAAGGGCTGGCAGCTTTTTCTAATTTATACGCTCAACTATTCTTCTAAATTATCCCCATAAAAAAATTACAAGGCAAGTGAATATTACTTGTGTGGTAAAAAATGGTTTTTTGCAAGTCTGACTTTTTAGCGCTGGCCCGGCTCCTACTTCTTCCCGCTGCGCTGGTTCATTCTATGACTAAGGAATTTTTAGAATAAATAATTAGTGTAGGATAATTTTTGTGAGGTAAAATTTGTATTGTAAATATTAATAAATTTTTAATTTGAGTGAGTGTATACATTATTATTGGAAAATGGGGAGGAAAAGAATTAAATGAGGATTGATAGAGGGTTTGGGATTTGAAGGTTAGGAAAATTGGGATGAAGAGAGACTGTGGGAGTTTAAAGGGAGAGAGAGGATGGGGTAAGAAGGAGGAGGAGGAGGAGGACGGGAGGAGAGGTAAATGTATGAAAGTTCATTTGGATTGAGACAGGAGGAGAGGGTAAAGAGAGAGAGAGAGAGCAAGTTGGTGGGAGGGGGTATGTCATTTTTGTTGAGAGGAGAGAGAGAGAGTTTGTTGGAGGATGTAATTGTTATAGGTGGATGAAAGTATGGAGAGTGTCAGGAAGGAGTGAAATAAAGGTAGACACCGGAGGCCGATTAGTGGTCGTCTATCATTGTCAAAAGGGCGAAATAGTGTCCGTGAGTTGAGCTATAATCCATCATATATGTTCCATAGAGTTGACTCTCTCACTCCGTTCCAGACTACCGTATCTCCCTCCACTTACATGCTTCCATCAACTTTTTCCTTTTAAAATCCTTTCGCTATGCATTTCTCTTTCCAACTATATATTGAGTATTTTTTAAGACAGAGAGAGAGAGAGAAAGAGGGAGAAAGGGCGGTAGAAAGTGTGGGAGAAAATGTTACCATTTTCTACCATGTGTCTGTTTTTAGATGCCATTAAGATGGATCACATATTATTTCACAAAGTCAATGTTCTCATTTCTCTTCACTCATTCCATCTCCCAAAAAGTCTGAGGAAAATACCCTGTCGAAAAAATTGCTTGAGTTAGGCGAGACAAAATTTCATTGGGAATTATCATAATAATATTTCCTTTGCCATGAATGTTGAAGCTCAAAAGTAATTATTATTGTTGCAGTTCCAATTATCAAACTTCCTTTGGTTAATGTTTCTGACATTTACTACATAACTCTGATGTATCTATCAACTTTGGTTGAACCCTAAATTATTCAAGTTATTTTATATCTTAAAGTCTAGCCTCTATTTTATTGACTTCGGCCATAATTTTGCTTGTGATTATTTAGTACTAGAAAAAGGCCATCCGCAGGTGCGGATGGGAACGTTCTTAGTACAGTTTGTTTTCAAGCAAAAACTAGTAATAATAGAAAAAACTATTAGTTTTTTGTCATTCTTTGCAACTTTGAGTACAAAATATCCAATAGAATCAGAACGTTACTGTTTGCACTTTACAAAATGTAATGTGCATATACAACGTCTGCCATCATCATCCAGACTTTTAGTATATAAGATCGGCACAATTTTTTACGAGCCTACAAAACATTTTAAACGAGTCTACCAATGGCATACGACCGAGCCTTGAAAATTTTATCCGAACAAGTCTACAAAATTGTACCCGAACGAGGCTCAAAATTTTTTATACAACCAAGCCTAAAATATTTTATATGAACAGATCTACAAAATTTTATGAGAGTGAGCATTCAAAATATAGAAACGAGTCTTTTAAAATTTTACTTAAGTCACCAAAACGTCATAGGAACCTACTGTTTTTTAAAACGAGCCTTCAAAATTGTACACCAACCTATTTAATGGCCGAAATGCCTTTTTATAAGTCTATTCTATTATTTACTAATGCCTTCAAATACTTACTAATATGGTGGGGGCATTAGTATAAATTGTGAATGCATGGCTAAAAGTTTAAAACCCATTAGTAAACATTTAAAATGCATTTATAAAAATTTGGAAGGTGTTGGAGAAAATTTTGAGAGCATTGGTGCAGGTTTGAAGGCATCGGTAGGAATTGTGAATGCACTGATAAAACATTTTCAAGGCACCGGTAAAAATTTTGAGTGCAATTGTACAAATTTGGAAGGCATCGGTAAATAACACACTTGTACGTAGGCGTCGAATAAAACTTTAAGGCGTAAATTTTTAGGTCTCCCATTAAATTTGGAGGTCTTATTTATAATTTTCATGGCTTCTTCTAAAAGTTTTAAGTTTTCGTATAAAATTTTACATTTATCCTTCAAAACATTGTTTCACATAACATCCGTAAAACTTTTGAATACATCCTATAAAATTTACGCTCCATCATTCAAAATTTCAGGAACACATTGCAGCGTCCAAAATTTCCGTCACTACCACCGAAATCTCCAAAACCCCAGTCTAAATTTCCCTCAAATCTCCTATAACCTTCTGAGAATATTCGCACTATTCTCAAACTCCCTTTGATTGCTCACACATTTGCTCCTTAAAAAACAATATAATTAAGTCAACATACACATTATACTCTCCCAATCACCAGTAGCCATTTGTATATCAACGCTTGTATACTACAGCACTGCTGAGATGTACATACAACAGTAGACACAGTAAGGTGCTCATTATACCATAATCGTAGTACACTACCAAAGACCGAGCCACTGTACACAAACTACTAACTTCTGGAGTAAAAGAGAGAGAGAGAGAAACGGAGAAAGAAAAAAAGCGAGTATAATAAAACTCTCTCATCCCTAAAAGATGAATAATCGCACCCAGTAGACGTAACAAAGCGTTACTGCGGTCCATAAAAATGAAAAATTACGTCAAAATGGAGTCTTTTATGCTCTTCCAGTCTCACATAGGCAATTTTCATAACTCCTTGTACATTACAATTGTACATTACCTAGCCCATAGGCCATCCATACTTCGGTAAACTAACCGTAGCATTTCTCCCTTATTTCCCTCCTCTCTACCAACTTCTCCTCTCTCTCTCTCACACATGAGAAATAACCAAAAATAATACATGCACAATACATTCCTCCTCAAAATTCACAATCCTCTCTGTAATAAGAGCGTGTATAGGAAGGATGCTCCTTTTATTGTTTCTATGCCCCTTCTACTTGTGTGTTTGTGTATACAAAGCTCTTAATACACACTTTTTTACACTCCTCTCCCCCTCCCCTTACATTTGTAAACCTAAGTGTCTTGCTATTATTTTAATCGCAAGTAAGGAATAAGATGAAAGAGCATTTCGTCTAAATAACCCACACATTCTCTCACACTCAGACACACATAAACATACATTTACAAGAAACATGGATATTTTTTCCAGAAAAAAAACTACATAAATATATTTTCTTACACCAAACTGTTTTCCCCCTTTTCTTCTTCTTCTTCTTCTTCCTCTTCCACGGAGGTAGCTCAGAATAAACTTTTCAGCCCTCCTTGCTTTTCCTTGTTTAATAAAAGCCACAACACCAAGAGTAGTGGAAATATTCTACATAATCATCCACGTTGACTCCCTTTGGCCATGTACGTAAAAAATTGCAACTGAGATAAGAAATTACATCGTATATAATTCTTAGCCTAAATTACCACTCCAGTTATTTTCCGCCAAGTCTCGTAAAAAATCCCAGTCCCTGCTCTCTTCAAGATAATTTAGTACAAAATGCAATCCCTGAAATGTTTTCACATTTTTTTCTTACATTTATATACAACTTAGCAGGCACTGCATCTGTAAATATTTTAAATTTTGAAGGTAGAAGAAATTTATGTACGTGTAAAAAAAATTGACATGCTGGAAGCTTTGGATGGAAATTAATTAGGAAATTATAATAGTAATAATAATAATAAATATATCCTTGTTTTCACATTATAGGGACACTCAATTTTTATTTTTCTTGCACAGAAGGATAGATTTATTAAATCAGGCTTTT
>JAQFXU010001085.1:0-34467 GCA_034693705.1 Spatulosminthurus flaviceps
AAGCAGTTAAAATACTATTCAGTTGTGTATTAATAAGTAAATACTGTACAGTTGTGTAATGAGTGACTATGAAGATGAAATTCATGTAATGATTTGTGTATGGGCCACGGCCTAGAGACGCAATAAATCATCAAAAAAAAAAAAAAAAAAAAAAAAAAAAAAAAAAAAAAAAAAAAAAAAAAAATGAGCTTTAGCATAGGAAAAGGAGTAGGACTGCTTAAACTGTAGCTGTACGCTAGGTAAGAACAACTATGCATACAGAGAAATTAAACTTCATATTATATGAAGGGTCGGATGGAATACGGGGTAACTTTGACTTTTCCTATAAATAATGTTACTAAAGAGCTTGAGTATAAATAATGAAACTGACTTTATTCCAAGGATCAGTTTCTCAGTCCAGGTTTATCCCCATGTGGCAGTTATAGGCCCTTTTAAAGGTGGGCCGAACATCAAGTGTTTTTTTCCTGTTTTTTTCTCTCCTTCTTCTTCTTCTTTCCTCGTCTCCTATTCTCTCTTAAGACTATTGTGTTTTGAAATACAATTGTAATTCTTATTCGTTAGATAGCCGAGAGGCAATTCCCCAGCCCTTGTATTGTTTGTACACAAAATCCAATGGCCGCTCCGAGCTGCAGTTCCAAAACCATTTTAAAGCTCCATTGAATCCTGAAAAAAGTACATGGATAGATAAATGGATATGTGTCTCTCTATTGGAGATTTTTTCTATGGACTCCTATTAAAATTGCTTTGCTTCTAGCATTATATGTATTTTGGCATGTTTTCTAGGGCTACACATATGTTAAATGTATTTTCTTACTTAGTGTAACTTATGTGTAATTTAACATACATAGATATACGAAGCCCGCCTTGTGTAAAGGTACCCGGAGGCAGGAACAAAAATCTATCTATTTCACCCTATAACCCCAACACTTTTCCATCCTACATACTTCAAGCATTCACTTCTGTCTGGCAGAGAATCACCATGTAGAATACAATATCATCATCCTCCTCCTCCTAACTCCTATGTAATGTAATTCCTAATTCCATGGTTGAAAATGTATATAGTATTGTGATAAAGTGCAAGCACAGGGTTGAAAAAATTTGCAGCGTAATTTTCTGGCAACTCCTACCATTCCTCCGTATGTATACATGCATCTCATCCATGTGTAATCATGATAAATTTTCTGCTCTTTAATTACTAGCTTCCTTCCGCTCTCAAAACTTCAATGAACTCACATAGAATGTACAACATGTATGTGTATAACACATCAGAGGAATGAAATACGGACATTAATTCTGTTGTTAGTAGCTCATATGATTTCCTGCGAACTATATAATAATACACAGTTTGAATTAACTCCGTCCATGCTTGCATGCACCCTTGCATATGTTTCCTATTGCTTTCATGTGAACCCAAAAAATGCCCTCATACTTTTCTCTCTTTCTCTCTCTCTCTCTCTCTTTCCTATTTAACCTTTGAATGTTAGGCAGAGTAACTATATTTACTTATTTATACTCGCTCAGAGGGAATGAACTAGATTAAAATACAAAAATATCCCTGTGTTCTGTGTGCAAGTTTACCTTCCACCAACTGGATTAAAAAAAAGGAATTACTAGATAAATACTCCCTTAAAACTATGTAACTGTAGAAACAGGCTTGCCGACAAGTAGCCATCGGGTGTGTCTCTAAATATTTTTCTCTATCTCTTTCGCTTCTGTCTCTCTCTCTCTCTCTCTCTCTCTCTGCCACTAATAAGTATTTGTACAATCTAAAAATGTAATGCTACTGGCAAACGTTGTTAATATCAATAGTATACTCCGCAGCTCTCCTTTTAATACATGCTTTTTAACGGGAGGAACAAACAACATAGCAATTCATTTGAATAGTTTTTTTCATTTAATGAAACAAAAATATTTCCCTTGCGTTTTTAGATTATTCATTATATAGATCCTCTGCACACTGCTCCTGCTCTTACTATACTTATCCTGGAATAAATTATAATCAGGTTACTCCTTCCTTATCTCTCTCCAGCCTTCAAGCTTTGAAATTTCAAGAATTTTTGCATGAAAAACGCTCAATATCAGAGAGAGAGAGAGAGAAGGTACACAAACCCAAAGAAAGAATCTCACTCCAAAGTTATTTGTGTAAATAGAATACAAGGAGTGAAGAATTTGTTCACGTGTTGGCATGTATCTTTTTATTGCTACTACTACGTAGCCCTAAATCATTTGAAATTTATATGGAGGGTATATGTACAGATGTAAGTATATGAACTATGTATGTAATTATAATCTAGTCTTCTTCCACATACTCAAAGAGAGTGTCAATGATTTTTTCTCTTCCATGTTTTAGGTGTACAAATAATTATACCTGCTTACTCCTCCAGTATATACAAAGCTGGAAGCGCAGAAGGAGGTAGAAAGATAAACAAAGGAGTTGACGGGGCTGGGAAAAAAATTTCAATTGAAAATCAAAGGAGGAAGAGAGAAATAAAGAGTCTAGTCCAGCATTATTTTTGTTGAGTTTCTAGTTAGAAGATAAGTGTTGTTTGTCCCATGGTCTTGTATGGCTCTGCTGTTCCATAGTAGTAGAGAAGTATGGTTGTTGTGGAAGATCTTTTCGAGGAGCGTTTCACAGTCTCTAATCGTTAACAGCAACTTTATTTGCGTTGGCAGTTTGTAGCTTTGGTTTAGTTGTATCGTTGTATATGTATCATGTATAAAAGTAAAGGAACAAGAAGAGCGTGAGGATAAAAAAAAAAGTACTTGTAGAAAAGCTTCTACTACTACTCAAATATGTAGATAATATTATTGGAGGTTCCTTAGATAGCTTTCGTGTTGTTTGGAGGGAATGAAGTAGATATCTGTTTTGTAGGTGCATTCATTTCCAAACAAATTTTTTTTCTCCTCTATATCTTCCAAAGCAGAGAAGCCTATAGTTAAAATGGATAGTTACCCAGAACTAAATTATGTTGAAGGAAATGTACAAGCACCAGCCAGCACCAGTAACTGACGATGTCTGAGAAGGGAGCAGCTTTTCTAGAGTCAAGGTAGCTCTAGTGTTTAAAAGAAAGAGCTGGTGGATGGATCGTGTCTGCGTGTATGTTCCTGGATATATAGCCTTTGGATATCTATGGGATAAAAGGAAAGAGCCAGGGATCACATCTCCCCACATGTATTTTTCATGAAACTTTACTTATATACACACGTTTAAGTGTTAAGCATTTTTTTCTCTCTCCTTCAATTCTGCTCCTGCTTCTCCTTCTCTTACTCTTCTTCTTCTTTCTGTACTCTGTACAGAGTCTGTAGTACTAGGATTTGAGTCGTAGTTTTTAAAATGATCCTCCAGAGCTTTTTTTTTATATGAGCTCAGATATTGAATAAGGGCTGTCTTTTAAAGAGGAAGATATATAATATGCTGGAGATATGCACATGGACAGGTTATAATAAGTTTCGAGGATATTTAGTAATAATGGTATAGGAGGAGATGGAAATTCAAAGTGAGCAAGTTCCCTTTGCGTGTCCCTGCATATAATAATATATTATGTTTCCTATATATATGTATATGCTAATGTATATGTAATTTCTTAGTATATAAGAAATACGGTTTATAATAATAGGAAAAAAGCCCAGCTATGGTTATCCTATAGAAAAAGAGAAGACAAGTTTAGTTTTGCTTTGACCATTCCATGATATGTTGTGGGTTGTGGTAGTAAAATAAAAAGCCTGCAAGGGTACAACTTTTACTATACACGTTCTGCTTGATGGCTTGCTGCTGCTGCATGCTCCTCTCCTGTTTATAAAGCTTGGTGGTGGTGCCTATGTTTTGTATAGTGTGTGTGTGTGTGTATATATTGTAGTAGTAGTGGTAGTAGTAGTAAAAAGTTAATGTGAAGTATAGGCAGCTTGGAGCGGCATTACTCTTGTCAGTCGTCCATAGACCGTCGTCGTCACCATAGCTCTCGTCGTCATATAATAAGTGGAGTGAGTAAATGTGATTTTTCTCAATATTTCCCCTTCTGTCTTATCTACATAGGGCTAATTAAGCCCGTAGCATTGGAATAATTAACTAGAATCACGAAGGTTAATTTTAATCAACGCCAACCATCCAAACCAATGACGAACAAATAGGAGCAAAAAAAAAGTAAAATATTTTAATTTTTTTTAAAACTCCTATAAGAAAAGCAGAGTGCCAAAAGTGTTGTTCAACATAAGCATTGCGTGACACTGGAGTATATAAATTTTTAAACTTTTGTTTACGACAAGCCTTAACAACACTACTACACCACCAACACTTGAACAATTTACTCAATACCTGTGCACTGCTACTACTACCACTGGGAAAAACTTTAAAAGTTCTCACTTTTTTTTCTCCACTCTCCCATATATTTATATATGAGAGTAGTAATGAGAGTCTATATACCTAACCCAAGTTTAAGAATTAAACTTTGGAGGGAAAATTACACAGAGTAAAATTGGGATTACACAACATTTCCATCATTAACTATTTCACTACGATTTCTCTCCTTTGACCATTAAAATCAACTTGCTTTTGTTCTCCGTTCTAGCATGTGTACTATACAGAGCTACTATATATCTCCTATATGTTCTTAACAACCTTCCATTTAGTATTATAGACCATTGTTAAGGGAGTGGGAGCCGTCGACATCGTCGTTGTCAGAATTGTATCAAGGAGCAAGAATTAAGTAGTACATGTCAAGAAGAAGGAACGTGTGCCTTGGAGAAACAACGTGCTAAAGTGAAATTAGATTAAGGAGAAAAATTATCAAATAGAAAAATTAACGACCATATAAGTAAATGCTTTTTCCCCCTTCCTTCCTTCAAAGTACATAATACAAAGAGAGAGAGAGAGAGAGAGAGAGAGAGAACAGTCATTTTTATATAAACTGCCACATTTCCACTGTTCCTCAAAACGACCGTCAAGTCAAATTATTACAACATTTTGTCTTTTTAGCCCTTGTAGTCCTCAAGCCCCTCTTTCAGTATTACCTAAGACTAATTTTTAAAAAAAAAGTTACAGCATTTTCTTCCCAAAGACCATAAATCCTCTCAGACCTGAAAAATATCCAAAGTAAATACATATGGAGCAGAGAGAAAAAGCTTAAACGTGACGATAAAGCTTTATCCGCCAAGTAAACATTATACAACAAAAGAACATTATACATTTTTACTTCTGAACTCAAAAGATACTTTTCTAAACTGGTACTTTTTGTTTTACAAGTGCGTGTATCAGAGGAACAGCTTGATAAAAATGTAAAACAAAAATGTTCAGACACGGAGCAGAGGGTTGACGATTATTATTGTCAAGATAGTAATTGTAAAAATAGTACGAATAACTTTGATTGTGTAGTATTTGGAGTCAATTAGCATTGCAAGTCTTCAAAAAGACATTATTGACAAGTGGGAAAGGAGTGAGGAAACAATACCTACATTGTATTAATTCTACCCACATATAGCCAAAGAATAAACGTCTTTTCAATAATTGTGTAAGCAGCTGGTTGGACATAATCAGATATTATCAAGAAGAACAACAAGACGGGTTCTGTGTTTTGTCCCCCCTCCACCAAACCATTAAGGTATACATAGAAAAAAAACACAATTTTTTCATTTCTGGTTCTGCATTTATGTTGACAATCAGCAAGAAGAAAATATGTTCAAACCACAATAAGGCAACTTGCGCACCAGCCTTGTTTTTTTTATGTTTATATGTCAAGATAATTATTGACCTCTGGTGGGGCAGAGAGTTGGGACATGTAAAAATTTAATGGTTCTACTATACACTATACTACCATATACACTCTACACCATACTTTTTGGCTAAGGGAATATAATAGAAGGAAAAAAAACACCAAAAACTTGTATACGAAAAAGTTAAATGACCAAAGTGAAATAGGATTATTATTATTGTGACCACCTTCAGTATCCACCAACTGTCCGGATAAGTGCTCAATTCTAACCTTTGGCTATGAGGTCCGCGTATGCATCTACTTGAATGCTAGCTGGATGGAATATAGAATAAAACAGTAAAACTACTTACCCCAAGCCACAAGCATGTGAATAAATTGTAATTGTTTATGATTACGATGATAACATTTGATCGAGACTATTTCATTCAACATTTAACTAACTGTCATTGTTAGCTTTATTAATTCCAATCTGATCTTCGAGAAAGATATATCTACATTGTGAGCTGAACTTAATACAAACAAGAGCCCTCATCATTGTTTACTTATTTTAATACACAGTGACTTTTACCATAAGGAATATACACACTACTACTATATAGGATATAAACGCGACGTGAGCTCCTTGTATTCCACTCATTGTTCAAGAAAAAAACTGATTCTATCTTCAACACGGCCTTGTCGTCAATTTGATCATAGTTTTCGTCAACTGGCCCAACTATATCGTCATCCTTTCGTCAAGTAGTTAGTCTCATCAAAATCGTCGGAGGAGCTTTCAATTAAGAAACTGTAAAATCTTAGGGCTGGAATTTAAATTCTCGAATCGTAGTATAGAAAAGAAGAAAAATTCTTGAGCCAACTTTTCTCTTTACTTCCCAAGTAAATAATGGACCCGTACAGATAACCGGTAAGTTCAATTTCTTTTATGACTCTCAATTATTGCTACAAGCTAAAAGTTTCTAAATATCATTACAATAGCACTATCCATTTCCCTCCTCTACTTCCTAACTATCTACACTTCATAATAAGTCAAGAGTTCGGAACAAGTAATGTCCCATTACTGTGAAGCTTTTCTTCTTTTTCTTCTTCTTGCTTTTGAGTCCTCATCATTTCTATTGTATAAAGTCACTTGAACTTATACAATTGCTACTAGAATATACATATGTCTAGACATAGAAACACACTATATCCTGAAAGTTGAAAGATCAGACTTGTACTGTTGCGTATACAAGGAAAATAGTATGTAACATTATGTTGGACATAAGCTTCTATGGTAAATGGACGTTTTGGCCTGGATGCTATCTCTCTTGTATGTCTGAATCTTAATGATACTTTTGCATTGGCTGGTGAGGATGTGAGTTTTGAGTGTGAGTACTTAATGTTGTATGAAATTTACATTGTATCAAGTGACTAAATGCAATAGTGTGGCGTTAATAAATTAAAGGGAGATATGTGGATATGTTAAATTACACGGTAAAATGCACTTTCTGTGACAATGCAATAGTAATAAGCCCCGCCATGGTAAATATTTGATGGCTCTGGTGTGGTTCTGTATATACAGTTGTACATTGTACATACACGGAGCAAAAGTGTTTCCTTCCTTTTAATCCCATACAGATATATATGCTTTCTTTGAACAAAGATATTAGCATTTGATAAATTTAATAAACTAGAAAGTATATTCATTAGGGAAGAAGAAATGATTATTGTTCGAGGATGAAAGGAATGATTTGGTAAAATGAGTCTTTAGCTAGAGTATAAGTAAATGACACGATGAGAGTCTTCTCTCCGAGGTTACATACATCATTAGTAGAGCCTATAGTGTGTGTGCATTATGGGGACGGACGGAGATAGAGAGAGAATCTACTTTTGATGCCGGGAGCGGAAATCATAAAACGAAAATAAATGCACACTTTTGTATACACACAATAAGAAATATATATGCCCCTCCTAACACATATGAAGCTACGACACACATTTCCCATCATCATCAGCCATCAGCCCTATAATAATGGGCCTAGGCTAAAAGAAAGCTTTGGAACGAGGGAAAAATTAGCAAATGGTAATTAATATTAATTGTGACACGAGAGTTGAACACTCGGCCATCTTCCCCACCATTTATATGAATTTCCTCCATTGATAATTGTATTTTGTCATGAGAAAATTTCGATTCGCTTTTTTTTATTATAAAAAAAATAACACTCATTTTTTAAGATTAGTCCCATACATCCACACACTTTTATCTATACACAAGCCATCAAGTCCTATAGTATTGTTAATGGAAGGCTCTATACTCACACAACTCCATTATCTAACTAATGTACTTAATAAGTATCTTTTTAAGTAACTTGAGTAATTTCTGTAACTTTTCCGTGTGTGTGTGGTGTTTGTTGTCGCTCTTATCCCAAAATTTACTCATTTTCTTTGGACCTTACACAATTTTTCTACCCAAACAGAGAGAGAGCCTCTTGTACGAAGGAGTATGGTAAACTTTATTGTATAGTTGTAGTCAAGTGATTTTTTTCCAAGAAATAAGGAATATTGTGCTTTTGAGGAAGAATCCTTTACAACCCTTTCGAAATATAAAGTAATCTTCTCTCACAGAGAGATTAAGGTATAGTTAAAGGATATATAGACATGTTGTAGTATATTTGATGACAAGACTAATCAACTCCACGCAACTCACTTAATTGCACAGAGCAATTTTTTCTCATGTGTACTAGTTACTTTATAGATTGAGTTAATTGCAAAAAAATGTCTCAGATTAAAGATTGTCGAATATTATATGCTGAGTATGGACTAAGTTTTGAGGGCAGAAAACATAGAGAGGAAAAGGTATGAGCATGAAATTGTTTCCACTCCTGTTTAAAACATGTGCCTGCATGTACATATCCATACTCATGAGAAATATGACAATATATATATATATATGTACAGAGGAACAAGAGAATAATGGCAGTTGTTTAATTTACTACGGTGCTATGTGTCTCTTTTTTTTCTCGAGGGAGGTTGTAAATCTATAGCTATAGGTATATTTACCCACATATCCAAATTGAAAGAATCCCACTTTCCATCCTACACGCTTGTGACCGTTCAAATGTGAGTGTGAGTGTTGTGTGTGTGTATGTTGAAGCAACGGTAATTACACTTTGCATTAATCCGGACTAAATGAGCTTTTAAACCAAGATTTCTAATTCCTTTCTAATAGCTAAAGGAAATAGCATCATTGGATATATGTTTCCTCTCCTTTTCTCTGGGCTCATATCTTTTTCCCACTTCATAATGATTTTACCCATTTCACGTCAATACTTCCAATTTGCTTCTGTTTGACTTAAAATTAGTCTAGAGTATACCTCCCTAGTGTCATTAACTTTCCTATGGCTTTTTATATGTTGAGGCTACGTATAGGGAAAAATTCACTTTTTATGGAGTCACGTAGGAAAAATATGTAGCTCTGCTCTTATTTAAAGGGAAAATCCATGTACAAAATCACATGCTAACTTCGTGGGGAGCTTCACGTAGTACTACTTACTTATGCCTATATAGGTTTTGTATGTGTAAATATATGAGGAGAATCATAATGTATATGTCAATATATATATTATTTATGTAGAGCTAATGTATTTTAGCTATTAGGAGCAAGAAGAGAGAAGCAATCTGGTTAGGATTTGGTTATCAAGAGTCTGAATCGAGCTGAAAAACTTTTAACTTTACTCGGGAATTGTGAGAAGGAACCACAGCTAAAGCAATTAGAGCTTTCACTGTTTAAACCTCCATTTATTACCACTACTACTGCTTTAACCTACTACTACTACTACTACTTCTACAATCTGATGATGATGAGTTGAGGACAGGAGGTATTGATGCAACTGTAAAAGAAATTTTTTTTCTACTGAGAGACACACATACATGGAGGAAAGAAATCTAGGTAGACTGTTTTTTTTCTTCTTTTTAGGTGGGCGCGGAGGAAAAAAATAATATTTATTTTCCCCACACATCTCATCATCATTCCTTCATTCCCGCATATGTACCAATAGAACTAATCAAGCTAGTGTAAATAACATTTGTTAAAGTTATGGGATGTGCAAAGTTATGGTAATGCTCAAATCTGTTTGGGTTTGTTGGTTGAGGATTTCCTCTCTCCCTCACATATCATTTTAGCTATGAGTAGTAGTAGATTCAATATAAATATGTAAGGTAAGTTAATGTCTACATACATACTTTTTGCATAAATACCCATACGGGCATAATGACAGGAGAGTAAACAAAATCTGGGAACTTTTTTTTTCTCTTTAATTTCCAACCTACTCTCTCGTTGTGTGTATATAAGCTGCCCTTTTTTTCTTTACTATTCCATACCCATGCAAATTACGTGTGCAATTTTTATTTATCTTTTCATAAGTAGCCTAGTAAATGCTACCAGCAGGAAAATACATTAGCCCCTGCCTGACTTCTGACTTGTTGTAAGAAGCTGTTACTGTTTATAAGGTTTGGAGATGGCAAAAGTAGAGGAAAGTAGAGTTTATTGTGTATGTGTACTAGAGCTCAAAGTTTGTATGTGTAGTATGTAAATGATTAATAAAAATTCTTCTACATTATAATTTGTAAAGGTATATAAGTAATAAGTGGAAGTGTACAGGAGTTGTTGTAAGAAATAAATGAGGATCGTGGTATGGATTTCGAACTAATTTGCTCCATCCTTTTTGAAAGTAATTTGCAGTTTTCAAACTCATTTACAAGCTTAAAGAGCCAATTTGCATGGAAGAGAGGGAGAGAGAGAGAGACTGGTCTTTGGGGATTGATTAGTGACGACAAATTAATCCAGTCGATATATATTTATGGGGTGTAATGAGGGTAGGGAAAATTCACATTAGAATTCTCTCTCATCTGTATATTTTTACAGAGTAATATAGTATAATCTATACTGTGTACACTTTTGCCATTTCCTTTTGGCCATAATTCAAAAAGGAAAAATTTCTTCTCTTCACCGCCCCAAAGGGTGAAGGAACTTATCAGGTGTGTAATCTTTCCCCCAGTTGATCTCAAAGGACGATAAAATAATTAAGGCTAATTGGGTTGAAATACTTTAAAAGCTTTCATGGTAAATTACTATATAAAAGCTCAGAGAAAATTCCTCGTCTTCATGTTCCTCATATCCCTCTGTTTACGTACACTTTTGCTTCAGTTGCTCCTTGCTCTCCTGCTTCCATCAAACTACAACAAAACTACTTGTGGCTCCAAATGTATTTTACATCAGAATCAATGATCATCTACATACTTACGCATTCTTAAAGATATGTCTTCGAGATATAACTTTGAGACTTTTAAGTGTAAGTAGAATTTTTCTCATCTCTAGGTATGGACACGAACTTTGAACAAGCACAAGACAACAAGTATTTGATTTTTTAACAAAACAGTAGCATTTTAGAGTTGAGACACAAAAATCATGTCTGAGCTTAAAGAGTTTGTTGTGGGGAGAGTGAGAGAGAGAGAAAAAAACAAGTTTTTAGCTTTTTTCTTAAGTGTTTTCCTTTTAGCTTTAGCAAGTCATGGGCCCTTGATTGGTGGAAAATAAAAATGGAGGGATACCTTAGAAAGGGCGTTTGTGAGTAAAGCTTCTCTGGAGAGAATGAGTGGAGGAAGGGAAATAGAGAGAGAGAGAGAGAGCGAGGGAACAGATGCTTCTGTGTATACGATTTTATTATTATCACGACCAATTTTTGAGTGGAGCCAAAGCCTGTGTAAAGTCATGGGTAAAACTCTCTACATGTTTGAAATGGAGTTTGTAGAAGCCACTAATAGTTGTCTACTGCATATTGGGCTAAGGATGATAAGTTAGACTAATGGTAGTTGGCCGGAGGGGATGGGAAAGGGAGAAAAGAAACCTGCTGTCATGACCCTAGGGCCTAAAGAGCATAGCGTGGATTGTTATAGAGCTTACAGAACACCTGTGCTGTGTTGCCATGGCTTCCCTTAAACTGCTCCATTGTTACGGTTACCCCTGACAATGAGAGGTAGTGGCCGTGTGGCAAACAAGCCTTCTCCATAAAATCTTTTTTACATAGAACTTCCAATTCAATTCAACGATTCTCTCTCTCTCTCTCTCTGTTTCTTGGTTCCTTCTTCTTCTTGAAGAACCAGAGAAAGACTTAAATGCTACGAGACACAATCAATTCATTTTTATTCATTTGCAGGACCGTATATGTTTATAGCTCTCTTATAAATAACTATATCTTGTATATATGATGAGGACATTAAAAAAACGGTCCGAGTTTTTATTTCTCCCACAACGGACCACTTACTACTCCTATAGATGAGCTTACTAATCCTCCTATGTACATATATATGTGTGTGGTTCTATTAATCCAAATGCTAAAACTACTACTACTGTACCACCGAGCAAATGAATTTACATGTTTACATGTAAAGTTCTCGGTTGAGCGTGGAAACTCTTCACTTGCTCATCCCTTGCATGTGAACCTTGTCCTCATGTTTTTGTTGTGTATACATAAAAGAGAATCCTCTAATGTTATGTACATGTTACTGTAAAGGTGCCCTCTCCTCTGACGGTACATACCCACAACACAAGTGAACTAGCCTGGGAATCTGTACCTTCGTGTGGTAAGGTTTCTGTTTGTGTGTGTGTGTGTGTGTGTGTGTGTGTGTGTGTGAGTTTGGAGGGTATATTTTGTTAATGAGTCTTACAACTATGATTATCTCACATGTTTGAACCTTAGTAAATTATAGAGATTTGAGCTGAGGATGGAGGATTTGCTATTATAATATATTATTTTTCCCTATATGTTCCCACACTAAGGCTTGATTTTGCAGGAAGCTATAAACAAGTTTTCCCCCCTCTCCACAATATTATTAATTCTAGGAGGCTGTTAGGTTGGGGAATATAATATAAGAGAAGATTTTTACTGTAAAGTTTGATTATGTCCAGGTGCAAAGCAGTTAGGTAACTTCTCATCATTTGGTTTTTCACTATATGTATTTTCCCTGTTGATAGTTTCCTATGTTGTTCCTCTATCCTCCTGTGGGATAGTACTGTGAACCCTGGTGCTCAAGATGCACTATGTGTAGGTTTGTAGGTACGGCAGTAGTAATGTATGTAGTAGTGTTGCACGCTGTAACGATTAATCTCCTTGATATCCTCTGCCTCTCTTGTAACAATGCCACAGAAGGCAAATGCAAATTTGTATTAAGCAATAATAATGTTTTTTTCCTTTGGTTATATAGGTAAGTATATGCATATCTATGAATTTTATATATTTGCAAAGATAATAGGCTCAAGCTAAAAAATAATGATGAAAAATCATTCACACTTGGAAATTTACTTTGTTTTTTAAAGTGTGAGAGATATAGAGATGAGACACACATGCATTCACACACACAGAGGAGAGAGAGAGAGAGACCGGCAAAAAATCTGACGTGGTTTCATTTATAACATCATCGTAATAAATATGCAGTCACTTTTATTAAAACCATCACGGTCTTCCTCAAGTACAACTACACACATCAAATGAGGACAAATCCTATTCCAATCTATGGGCTCAATTGCAAGTTACATTATCAATGCATTCAGGCCCAACTATAAGCAATAATAGCTTGAGAACAAAACAGAATCCCAAGAATTTTTTTTCTACACACATGTTCACATATGGAGAGCATGATGGAGCATCTTTATACTCTATTTTAGTAGTTAGCAGGTGCCTTGAGTCTGTACATATGTATCTATATGGAAGGAGCTATACTATGGGTAAAGCAGGGCTTTACTATAGTGTAGTAATGTATAGTAGGGAGGGAGCTGCTCCTCTATATAATAAAAAAAACCTTACAATAAGAAGTCAACCAAGTAAGAGTAACAAGTGTTCGTAGAGATGCAAAAAAAAGTGAGTGAGTGAGTGAGAGAGAGAGAGAGATTAGTTTCTTCACTCACTTGCCGCACCTATTACTACAATGTCTTAGCATACAAATGATCCGCCAACTTAATTCATTCATTACATTATGTAGCGTTTTTCGCTGCCTTTTTATCTATTAAATCCACACTGTCTTTATATTTAGTATTTTTTTCCACTGTAGTTTCCCCTATATAAATACATATATATACATATACATATATATGATGGAGGAGACTCCAAGTCTACGACTACTAAAGAATCTGTAATAAGTCTATGCAAGAATCTCTGACTATTCAGTTTAACTAACGAAAGTTGAATTAAGTAACAATGTGCTCATAAGGTTCGGTCTTCTCTGTGCTAGTCAAGTGTGAATTCTCAGTCTGTTGATGGTAAAGGATGCGAAATTACTTATACATATGCATTTCATGTATATACATATGTATCTATAACTATGCCAGTAGTAGTAAAAACTCATGGGACGGACTCATTGGTCATTGCTAGTTTCATACAGTTGCTACTACGTGGATATACACAAGTATTTCCACATGTGCAATTTTTTTCAATTGCGAATCATATTTTTTTCATTGTAATTATACATACACGTATTGTACATAGGAGAAAAATCTCATATTTTGCAATGCAACACACGCATGAAAAAATCTCTTGAGAGCTAACTGTTTGTATGTAACAAGTTATGTGAACTAACATTGAAGTTGACATAGACGAAGAGTGTGACTGTTCACTGTTCAACTTATGCATGTACACAAATATATTATGTATGCAAGGAATTGACGCATTGGATTTGAATCTTCGCATGAATCTGCCAAGGGACTCGTCTCCATGTAAGATATTGCTTGAAATGTTTTAGATGTGGGTCCATTCTATGTACTCATACATATTCATATGTATTGGTATTGACGAGTATGTGTTGAAAACAAATAGTATTATCTCATATGGTTGGAAAAAAAAATATTGGAGATTGTTATAAGGAGTAGCTTCTGATTATTGTGAGAAGAAAAAGTTGTCATCTGAAATCTCTTTTATTATTTTTTTCTCTCCCTCTCTCTCTCTCTCTCTCTCCCTGTCTTGCCAAATGACAAACACATGCGTTAAAAGATTGAGATGTATATCTTGTATTGAATAGAATTATATATATGTATTATAGTGTAGGTATAGGCATAGGACGAGATTACAATGTATTGAAAGGTCCTGTGATAAGAGCATGGCCGTAGTTGCTCTTAATAGGCTCAATAAAATATTTAGCACATGACAATGTGCCTGTAAAATAGGAGACAAGTGATATTTTGATGACATTGTTCCATTCCCTTGAAAGCCTCCCTTTTGAATATTTACAAGCTTTAGGAGAATTTATTTATACTTTTATTATTTTTATGACTCTCACTATGTCAGACTTCTGAGAAACATTTTAACCTAAGCAGGATAAGTAGTGTGGTGAGTGGGGACGACAGGCAGGAGGCCATTTCCTATACTAAGTAATACATGCATATCTTTAACATAGGTATTATTCATGTGGACAGGTAGTACAAGCCTTTCTTAATGTATTCTTAGGAAAAGTCCCCTATTTAACATATGTACCTGCAACCTCATGCTCATGCAAATAGCTTATACAGAAAAACTTTTATTTGTAATTTACTCAAATACTTTTAACTCATTTCATTGGAAAGGTTTCCTTTAAGAGCCTGACAAGAGCTAAAGGTCTTCTTCTTAATTCCTATACTATTTACTATACTGCCCCTCACAGAAACTCTTTTATTTTTCTCAGTACTGATTTAGTGCTTTAAAATCCTGTTTGGTATGCTGAATTATGAGGTGACTTTTATCCAAAATGACCAAAGAAGGAGAATTGGCTGGGAGAACAAGGAAATAAGTAGGAAAAGAATTTCTTGTTGTGTCCCTTCTTTTTGTTGTTTTTTTGTCTCGAGTCAGATAGAGAGAGAGAGAGAAATGGGGAAAAATAACATTTTCCATAAAATTAAATCTTTTTCTCTTGTTTCTCCTTCTTCTTCTTCTCCTATATCCTTAAAAATAATTATTATACTGATATTGACACCAATAGCATATGTTGCGGAGAGAATGAGAGAAATTGAGGGTATACTGGCCATAAGTCATAGAAAATATATGAGAGAGAAATCCGACACGGGCATACAAATCAAGAATGGGTTAAAATTCATATGAAATCCCTCCTCCTCCTCTCCCAAGAAAATTCTAGTTATTATAAGTTAAGGTGATATTAGGCACACGGAGCGTGTATGAAAAAAATGTGAAAAAATTTAAGAAGAGGTTATATATGTTGAGCTAAAAACTGTGAAAGTGCCGCAAACTTTGTGACTTTTACATGTTGTGACTCTGAACCACAAGTTTTAACCTTATTATAATAAAAAAAACGTGTCACACTTAAGCCATGTCCGCATTAACGAAAAAAGCAGGATGGCTTTTTTCTTAGCATTTAGTAGAGAAGGGAATTCAAGAGAAATATAAAGGAGAAGGGAAACGAAAAAAATTTGTTTTTGGTCCTGTATAAAGTTGTAAAGATTTTCTAGAGTAAAAGCTCCCTATCTTACGACTAGTTCAGAAGAGAGACGACGATGTCTAATGGATGCATAGGTCACTGAGGGCTACAATATAATGGTATTATAGGGCTGAGCTCTAAATTTCTTGGTGACTGCTGTTCTAAGTAAGCATTTCTATAGAGTTTATATCTCTACATATGTACGTATAATGTTATCTGTGTCTTAACGCCATGAGCAGATCTAAGAAAGAGGAGCATTTAAGGGGGAAACAGAAAAGCAGTCAGTCAGTGTTTTCAACGAGGACACAACAAGATGAGAAAAAAGAGCATGAAATCTTCCAGATTTAGATGGATTTCAACGATACTGACTGAGTTTTAAAGCTCTTTTCTCTCTCTCTCTCTCTGCCACTCATATTATTGCTCTCCGTAAATCTTTTGCCATGCTTTTTCAATCCCATTTCCTCCTATGTATTTACTTGTATTTATACGCATATACGTATATCAACACGCATATCTCAGCTTTCTTAGTACATATACATACGCTGGGTTACGTCCCTTATTGTCCCTATCTATGTATACATGCACGTACATATGTTTTTTCAAAAAAGCTTTTCAATTCCAAGGGTATTGTGTACCCCTCAAACATGCTTTTTGAACATTTAGAGAAAAACATTTTTTTCCTAACCGTACAATCCGCAGACATGGGTTCAGTTTTTTTCCCTTTGCCTTTAAACTTAACTAAATATGTATGTACGTATATGGTTGTGAGTGCTTCGCTATATATGTATGTACATATATAATTGTGAGGTTTCTTCAAAATTATAAATTGGGATGTTATTTTCTGAGGGATGTGTGTGGAGATATACTGGGCCCATTCTGTTAGCTTCATTTTGGGTAAAAATATGTACATACGTGTATGTTATGGAGTACAAGGTATCATTTGGATGGTGTAGAGATTCATATGGTGGAAGCAATGTGTTTTGGGTTATGGTTTTCAAGGGTCTCTCCGAAGACGTAGGAGTAAAGCAGATTATTATGACAGAGGCAGATGCATAATGAAGGATTGTAGTGTCTTATTAGCGTATTTTTCTAAGGGTACGGGTAGGAATAGGGTATGCATGGAAGGACTGCTCAGCCTGAAGTCATACATGTGTGAAGGGCTTGTCCGTTAGGATATATGGGACTGTTGACTGAACATGACTATTAGGAAGTGTGTATGGTTGACAGGATGGTGGAGAGCTTATTTGGAAGAGAGCCGTGCCTAAATGTATATGAGCATTTGAATAGGATAGAAATTTATAGAGAGGTCTGCTTGTACTACTACTATAGGTATAGGTTAGGCTTGACTGATTGTAAGCTCTCTGTACTGCTGTTCTTATTGCCTGGTAGTAAACAGGAACCGAGAGGAAGGGTGTCTTATGGGATTGTGTTTAACTTTACGGGGTTAGGCGAAAGTTGAAGTAAGTTTAGAGTCCTCATATATGTTGAAGATACGCCGAAGGGGGAAGTTTGGAAAGTCTTTTTATGTCTACATAGAGAGAGAGAGAGAGATACCTAAGGAGGGTAAAATTTTGGTAGGATACACAAACACAATACGCATATGGATATATCCGTATGTAGTAAAGTAATATATGGTGAACATATGAGGATTGTCACATATAGAAAACAGGGCTGTCAAAGAAAATAAATCTGAGTGGCCCTACGGGCCTTGTCTTGAATTGAAGCCTGTAGACATATTTTTTTTTACGGCGTCTCAATTGTATTAACGATGAGCTATTGTAGATTGCAACCTCACTTTTAATAGTTTCCCCATTATCTTGGATTGGCAACAGTCAACAAGTATCACTTTGCTAGTTTATTTAGAATACAAAAATTATAGCCAATTCTCAAACTTTAACAGTTACTAAATGTTACATACACCATAATACACATATATAAAGGAGTAGATAGTAATAAGTACCAACTATAATGTTACTTCCAACCCTTCATTTACTATTACACATGAGATTATTACACATACATAATTATACTATCTATGTATGCATTCAGGGTTGGAATAGCGCTGAATAATAATTATACGTGCAACCTGTCACATATACACTTGATGTTTTCATACGACCATAATGCCCTGGTAGAGTAAAGGGTAAAACATACACACTCTTTTTCTGCATCAATGTTCTTCCACTCACTTTATACCTTTTATTTATGCTCCTATAGACTATTTACTACTACACACTTACGATTATCGTCTCATATGGAGCGATTATGTACCACCCTTTCCTGTGAGAAAAGGCTCAATGTGTGTCGTTCCTTGCTTTTGATAGATATACGAAAAAGGTGGACAGGAGCCGAGACTCGAGCAAGTGGTCACTTACTAATGATAACACCAAGAGCCATTTGACCATATGGATAAAACTCATACCCTTTAACCATTTGATAACTAACGACACATAGATTACACGTGACGTAGCTTATAGTAATAGTAAATAAAATAAGAATAATTCAGCTCCAGGTGCACTCCTTACCATATAACCCTTTCCCATTGGAAACACACAACTCTCCTTATTAGATTTATAATTAATGTTACATAATAAATTTTATGAGAGTTTATTATCATTCAACATAAACATTCCATTGGGAATTGTAATAATGTGATTATATTTTATCGAGCGAATGAGATTATACGTGGGATTTTGTTTGTACACAGAAAGAGACACACACACACAGACACAAAGTCTCTCTCAATCGACCATCAATATGGTCGTACCTACACAATTAATTTTGTGCAATGGATGTAAACTTTGAAGAAAAAAAAGGTTTCATTAAATAGCTTCACCCATAAACTTGCTCTTTCCCGTAATGGATGTACACTAATATAAGGGCAACTACTACAATAATGAATAACTTTCGGTGACATTCTATTCTCTTCTATACTATGAGAGCTATAATAATAATAAAAAAAACATTCATTCAAATTTTTTTCTTGTGCCCTTCTCCTCCAAAAGTGCTATAGTAGAGTACGCGGTCGGCATAAGTAAGTAAACAACCTTTCAATTGAGGGATAAATTCATCATTGTAACAATTTCAACTTGTTTTTTCCTCATTAAAGCACTCCACGAAAATAATGAGAGTATGGGTATGTCCCAGAGTGTATGTACACGAAGGGTTAGCCATATGCACACCTGATAATGATAGTGATGGATGGGAGATACGCAGTTGGATATTGTACACAAATTTAGGAATCCTACGACCACATTCGAGCTCTCAATAATAATCAAGTATTTTCCCCTTCTCTTATCACTGCACTAGTACACGTTCATCATCATCATCATCATCAGTTTGGAAAATGATTTAAATTTTAATTACCGATCATAATTGCAATATAGACCTGAGCCCTTTTTACAACGTGTGAATACCTTTTCCCAGCTAATTCATAGTAAGTAGCAATAAAATAATCAATTAACAATAGGGAAGTGCTCGTCACGAAATTTTTTTACACTTTACTTAAATCTTCCAAGGACATTTACTTTTATACATTTCCACACTTCAGACCTACTACACATATTCCTTATATACGGAACTCAACCTACTATATATAGTTATATGGTAGAGTACAAGGTAATGGGGTTTATATTGTTATGCTCGTCATAAGGTACGCAGTGTACTTGGTGCTATTTTGCTCCTCGTAATATTACTATGGTGCTATTTTGCTCGTCGTAATATTACTACGGTGCTATATTGCTCGTTATAAAGTGTATAATCAGGGTTTGCTATAATTATAGTATTTTTTTTATTAGATTACAAGCTCTGATAGTAGAGCTGGTCACAAAGACTGGGCACACGTTTCGCGATAAAAAGTACCTTTTAATAATAAGAATTTGATTGATACTTTGAATTCACTTTTTTTCTCCACCATATCCAACACATCCTGGAAGTTAGAACCGGTAGCTCTTCTTTATTAGAGAGCCTTGACTAAAAAGTTTATGTACTTTTTTCACCACAACATTTTTTGGCATTATTTTGGAAACAATGTACGTGCTATGGTAAAGTGTGGAATTTAGCTTGAACTTGAAGTTAGTACCTACAATAGTGTAGAGTGTGGAATAAGAATATATATAATTTCAAGTGGAGTTGATGGTCATTGAAAAATATGAAGCTACTAATAAAGGATATTTATCATTGAAGTTCTTCTTCTTCATGATTTTTTTCCTACAAGAATAGTGGAGTTCCTGTGGCAAGTCCAATATCGACTTTTTATTAGATGTCTTTTTAGCTTTGGCTATATTTTTTTCTCAAGTCACTGTAATTTGCTGTAATCATTATTCTTGAGGGTACTTAATGGTACTGTTGAATCAAGTGTAAGTGATGGTTTTTGTCCTTTCACGATCTCATCTCATCCTTTTTATTGTATCTCTTTAGTACACTCTTCGCTCTTATATTATATTGTACTTGAAGTTATTGAGATTTTTTCTTGAGTAATATTTTCAGCCTAAAAATATAATGATTTGAGCATTTTTGTCGGCAAAGTCTTGAACATATAAAGAACCTCACACGAGAGAGAGAGAAAAGTGAGATTTTCGAGTTCCTTTTTGTACAATACCTTACATATTTTTTATATCTATATTATATTTGCATATACATATACGTACAAAGGGTGTATGTGACATGAGTAGTGTAGTAAAAATGAATTATGAGGAGCATATTTTATTTGGTTCCCCCTTTCTTGTGCTGTAACGGAAGCGTGCCAAAGTGCCAATTGCCAATCCCTTGTTATGAAAGTTTGCCTAGAAGGAGACAGAGAGAGAGAAAAAAAAAAGAGAATCAAGTGAAGTTGAGAATCAATAATGATCATGTATCAAAATGTAAAGGAATGAGCGGAACCTTCCCAAATCCCTTTGAGTTTTCTCACCATATATGTACAGACATGTGCAAATAGAGCCAGAGGTCTTGCATTTAATAGTATTACGTGTATACTAAATTGGAAATAAATAAATATAGCTTAAGTAAATTCCATTAAATTTCTTTTATGTATTCCCATATTCCTATTCAAATGTATAGGAGAAAATACAAGTTTGAAATTGATACAATGTTATAAGGATTTTGTGTAACTTATTATTTCCAAAGGGACGGACGTCTCGTTCAACATTCTTTACAATATTAAGTCTTTGTCAATCTTTTTGTATTATACTCCCGTCTGACATTTCTTTTTTCCAAATGTACCCCACACACAGAGGATTTTTTTCCATATGTGATTATATATTCTTAGGCAAGTGGAGAATATTTTTCCCATCCAAATTTCTTCAACATGGAATTTTTCTTGTAATTTTATCCCAACCAATGCAATGTCTACTTATGTTAGTCTCCTCTGTATTTTAGCCCTGTATTAAAATGTACAAGCTTATAGAAGCCTCTTATTATTACTATTACTACTACTACAAAGCAAAGATTTGAAAAATCCAACAAGGATTCAAGTTTCTTGATTCAAAGTGATTGCGAGAGACGAAGGATTCAATAATATTTCGTTAAACACCTTTAGCACCTCCGGGCATTGTTTCGGGGCTCCTTCCTTCCTTGAGGAAGCAGCAGCAGCAAGGACTTAAAAGCTTTGTAACTTTCTGTGCGTGCAAAGCTGAGAGCTGGGAGATTATGTAGAATGAATAGATTTCTTGTTGATTTCTTAGATTGCTTTCCTCCACAGTTCCTATACTATATACACAACACATTTTTTCCCTATGGTTGACTCTATATGACTTGTTATGTTGTTGGAAGTTGGAAGTTGGAGCGATGTAAAAACTATGGGAGCTAAAATGTTTTGGTCCTGTGAGGTGTGGGATGTTTTGACTCGTCCCTCCTCACTCAAACAGACAAGATGATAATTTTTTTCTCTTCCTCTTATAATATTATGCCTCTCTCTGTCTCTCTTTGGAAAAAATATGAGTTTCCTAATTCTTTTTTTTAATCAAAATTACTTTGACTTCTGTATTTGGACTTGTTCTTAAAAAGTCTTAATAAATAATTTTTTCAGTCTTCCATTATATCGTATTCAATATTTAAGGTTTACCTCTGAGATTAACTTAAGTTTGGTATTAAGTTCATGTTTTTTTAGCATGTATTAATATGCATGCATCCTATTAAATATCCTATATAAATTTTTTTATTATGTATTAATGTACATTTTGATGTATTTAAATAACTTCAACTTTATTCATATGGTAAGGAGGCTAACTGGTAAGACTCATTGGACGAGGGAAGTTTATAGATGTGATGATACGAGTAAGGTAATTTTTATGGTATCTTCTTCTCTTAAGGTTTCAAAATATAGCCTATTTACAATATAAGTCTCTGATTTAGTCATGAGAGGAGAGTAGTGTCTAGGCATGAGAATAGTACTATATGGAGGAGAGAAAGAGGTGAAGGACTCGGGATAAAAGCTCACATTAAAATTTTAAATGGTAACCTGTAATGAGATTTGGTTGTTTGTTCAAGACATTAATTAGAGTCCTGGCATTATTTATTTTAACTTGTACAACAGAATGTTGCAATAGCGTTACATATACACTGGACGTGTCCATCCATATATGTAGTAGTAATATATTCTATACAGAATGGCATAGAAAAACTTGTGAAGATTCACAGTTGCTTTTATATGATTCATATATATGGGACTGATTCATCCATTACGTTCTTATGGAGAGACTCTGTTTTTTAACTCTTTTTCTTCCCTTCTTTTAAGCTGATATTTTATGTGATAGTAAGGCGCAAGGTTGGGTGTTGAGTTGCTCATTTGTGCGTTGGAAAGCTAAAATGTTGACTTAATACCCACAGTAACTTTAGACGTATGTGTGTGCATTTGTAATAATAAAAAAAAGATTCTAGGAAGAAGGAGCTTTGGAAGTTGGTCTGTGTGTGTGTGTGTGTGTGTGTGTGTGTGTGTGCTTGTGCTTTTGTATCCTCTCTATTAAAATGCATGCATGTATATAACTTGATATGGAATAATATGGTTTAGTGCAAAAATGCACATACATATCATGCTTTTTATTCAACTGGTATTTTACGGTTTTCTTCCCCCTTTGTTTTCTTCATGTTGTTGAGTTGATGTTGATGTTGATGGAAGAAGAAGAAGAAAAAAATAACATTGTAAATTGAATGGGAGAAGATGAGGGAAGTTGATAAAACTAATTAAATGAACCTTTTCACCTTTTGTTTCTTTGCAGGGAGATGGGGAACGGACTAAAATGAAGCAGTTGCTACAGCTCTTCTTTGTCGGACTAGCCCTTGGTGCTTGGCAAGACGGAGTGGACATCAAATCACATTTACGACAAGGTGGGTCAACATTTCTATATGATATTTTATCATACTCCAGCTATCTCCATATGAATTTACTCTACCATACAGAGCATATATCCTCCAAATATTAGAATGATTTCATGTATGTACGCATACATATGAGCAGTAGAAAATAAATACCTTGATAAAAACCCAAATGAACTTTTCTTACCAACTTTACATTAAAAGACACACACTGGTTTTACCATCCCATAATTGAATAAACTATCAATTTACTCTCATGTTCAGAAAAGCGGATCTTAAAAAATTAAATACAAATTGAATACAAGAAAATAAATTGTTTAGAAAATATCATAATTTTTTTCTTGGCTATCACTTTATACACGAGCTATAGCGAACCAAGGATAAAGTGGGTTTTACAACTATTGTTTAAATCCGAAACTTCTCTTTGATTCAATTGCTTATTGTTTTGAGTGTGTGTATTGCGTATGTAAGCGTATAGGAATTCATAGGGATTTGTTTATAAGGTTTTTGCCTTATGTTTTTCTTGGTCAAATTGAGAAGAGTCATCATATTTTCTTCTTCCCCTCAAGAGCATCATGATGATCCTTGTGACTTATTATTACTTTATCATGTGTGTATAAAAGTAAGGAGAGAGAGAGAGAGAGAGAAAAGGATTTTGAGGCCGAAGCATCATGAGCTATGGGTAACCTAATTGGACATAGTCAGGCATGTTTAGGCTTGGTGGAGCCATTCAAGAAAGAAAAAGATGCATAAATTTAGTGATGGAAGGAGTAAAAGAAGACCAAGAAAAAAACAGTTTAATATTTAATGGTTGGGTAGGATAGTAGGCTGGGAAGTTGTAATGCTCTGACACTCTATATTATCATTACCGGGACTCATCATCTTGTAATATATCTAATGCACTTGATATACATAATATCATATAGGGAGGGAATACTACACATCCGGACACGGGAACTGTAACCAGCAATTACGTTATGTATGTGCCATGCAATAATAATTTGTGATTTTCAACCTGCTTTTTACTAGTCTAACGTTCTCGGATGAATAAACATAGGAAGAAAAATTGTGACCGTTATTTATGTCTGCTATGCAATGGTTATGTGTAATGCATAAGTAGGATCCTTTGACTGCCTCTATGTTATTGTGGGAGTCTTTGAGTGTGCTCTTGTTTTTTCCTTACTTTGCTCTTGTTGTTTTGCACACACACTCACACTCACACACGCATTAAATATGAACAGTTTTACGAAGGGAGAGATTTTTTTTTCGCTGAAAAAAAAAATGTATGTGGAGCAGTAAATTTTCTGTGTATTTTTATAATATAGCTCGGCTCTATATGTTCTTCCTCTATACTCTCAACTCTCAGTGCTAATAATCTCTCCTTTTTAAGTTTCCAGAGGCTATTGTTAAATTTCATCATTTGGATCAATTAAGATCTCTGTTTTAACGAGACTTATTTGGAATGTCTCAAAGTATTATATCCACCCACTTCCAAGGCTATGGAGAGTGTCGGCATGCTTTGGAGTATATGACGTTCTTGGTGTGTGTGCTTGAGCTATTGACTACTATTAAAGAATATGATCCAGTTTTTGTTCATATGTTAAAAACCACAAATTATTACTATATGTCTATACTTTGGTGAAGGATAGGGGATAATATCGTAATAATGTTATTGCAAATGGTGGTCAGATAATTTTTAGTTTTTTTTGTTATACACTTCTCTCTTCTAGTAATGCGAAATTTTTTCCCTATTTGAATGAATGTATGTATGGGTGAACCTTCAACTGCAATTATTCTTACATTATGCTGATCTCTATTAGATCATAATGAAAGTTTGGACCCTAATCTACAAGAGTAGTATATAATTATATCCGCCAGCTGCAAGTAATATTCTATGTTATGATGTGCATCAGAGCTATGAGCCCTCCTACTCTGTTGGCCATTAAGAGCCTTTGTACTTTTTCCCCCTTCTTGCTCTCTTCTACTCGTTCACTATAATATGTTGATATGATTTAGTTTTTTTTATTAAAGGTAGAGAAGTAGTAGCTTAATAATGAATGAATTATGACCATTAAATTGTATCCACTCAACATCTCACATTACTACAAGGGAAATTCGACGTAATTTTCAACCCTTTTACATATATGAAAATAATGAAGGGGGAAGTCAGTTGAAATTATTCCACTTGTAATTCAAACATTCTGTCCTTTTAAGTCAAAGGAGTTAGACACTTGGAGGTAGAGAGAGAGAGAGAGAGAAAAAGATGTAGAGATATTTATTTTTTCTATTCGTTACAATTACATTATACAATTCTGGGTTATTTTTTTCATCTTCCCCCTTCTATGAATCAACAACACCCTTTAATGTTAACATCGTGTCTGCTTCCTTGGTTTGACTTAGTTTTTTTTAATATTTAGTTTTTTTTCTGCTCAACCATGAAAACTGATTTGCAAACTGTTATTGCATTGTTGTGTTTACACATGGACTGGCTGTTGATACAAAAGGGTAATAATTCCATGGTTTGGACATACTAATGGTTTTGGAAATGTGCTCTGCTCTCTCTCTCTTTTTGTGCTCTCTCTCTCTCTCTAATCCTTACGCTCAGGTGCCCCCGGGTAGTCTCGATAGCTAATAACTCTTTGACGTGAACATGCAGAACACCTCCCTGGCCAAACTAAGGATGTGTCACCTAAATGACACGCCCACGTACGTGCAATGAGCTTGACATTCACACAATAGTTTGCCGTATCTTTCTTTCTTTTCTCTCTCTCTCTCTCTCTCTCTCTAGCTTTTTCTGTCGCTCTCCTCCAAATTATTCACACAAGGTTCTGGACGGACTCACACGCCATGTAAGCTCGCACACAAAAGTAAAGCTATTTTTCTCATTTCGGTTAGACAACTGGCATCCACACAAGTTTTTTTCCTCCACAAAAGTTAAGATGCATAGCGAGTATGAAGAAAAAGTCAAGATTGCTTTTAAAAGAACCTTTAAATTGTTCTCATAAATTTTTTTCCTCTTATTATATTTTTCAAGGATATAAAAATAAGTGGATTGCTTTCTAGATAATAATAATGTTTTCCCTAAAAAATTTAATATCTTTTCCGGAAATTATTCCACCAATTTTTCTGGAGGACAAGTTTCAAAACCATTTTGAAAGATCATCATCTGGAGTATGGAAAAAAGCTCCTTTAACAATTATTATTGTTAAATGTAATCTCGCAGATGCTAAGTCTTGGATTATAGTACTTACACAAACTTTTCGTATGATTTTGAAGGGGACATTAAAATCAGCAGCTGTTTCTTCCCTTTAGCTTCTCATCTCATATGTTATCATAGAGAATGATGGGGGCAGGTGTGTAGTTGAGAAGTGGGAAATGTGGTTACTATTTTAAAGTAGTGGAAGACATGGTTAAATGTACACCTTCGGCTGTCACTTCTGATTATAAATTCAAGAAGCTAATGCTTAAGTTTGAGGAAGAAGTTTAAGGTCCTTGTCACTTCGTGAAGTATAAGGTTGTAATAAGTTAGGTCGGAGACATCTCTCTCTCTCTCACTCTCTATTATATAAGGCAGTAATATAATAGGATGGTTGTATTGTGAACACTCCTGGAATGTTACCATATCTCTGTGTAAAATTATGGGATACTTTTCATCCTTCTTACCAGGCTTCCCTTTCATTTTTCTTAGCCATGGATTAATATGGTCTTGGCCGTAAATTATTCCAAGTAATGTCATAAAGTAGCAAGATTTACATACTCCGTACTAATCCTAAGTATATTGCTCACCTCTAGGCTGTAACCAACTCACTAACATAGTATGTCATGTATGTACATATGCACGTGAGGACGTGCCATTCCGTTTAAAGGTACACATATTAGTATGATTACACGTCTAAGTAATAAAGGTAGTTATATAAAACAGTAGCAAAAACTGAGATTGATATATTTCACATTGTTGGTCTCCGCTTATGTTGTTGGGAGTTAGGACAATTAAGTCCTTTCATTTTACCACGTGCTGATACTTTCAAGGTAGACCTACGCTATATCATTTGTGCTATGTTTTGCTCAGCTCTACTCCACTATACAAGCTTTTGATTCGTTGTTGGTGTCCAAATTCTTTGACTATAGGCTCGGACTTACTCCTTGGAAAGCATACCACTCACGTATCACTCACGTAGGGCAATACTATTACAAGGTATTTCTTGCCCACTCTCTCATTATGATTACATTTTATAAACTATTGTTACTTAATAATAATAATATGAAATCGTGAGACTTAACGAGTCTGTTTTAGCAAATCTCCTCTCCCTATCAACTCCCTGTCTCTATGGCCATCCCTCTCTGTGGCTACTGGCTCCGTTTCTCCTTCTAGAGAGAAATAGTAAAGAGAGATAAGCTCTGTAAACAGAGAGATACTCAAAATCTTATCACTACACACACATAATAATTCTAATGCTTAACTAAGCTTCACTATCCCATGTAACTATATATAACTTCGCAATTACAGGGAGACCCTGCACGTATTATACTTCAACATGGATAGGAGGAAAAGCCAAAGATAACTTTATGCACGTCATGAGTGAGTGACTTAAGAAGTTCGGCTCTCTGCTCTCTCAGCCAGCCTAGAATTGTAATCAGCAGTGGGTATAAGATCCTAAGGTTCTAAGAATAGCTACTACTACTACTACTATATTTACGAACCTTTAGGAAGGAATACAAAAAGATCTCTTTGATATTTATTCCATGAAAAAAAAACCAAGTTGACGGCGCTTTCTTCTCATCAAGGTCCACGAGTTATGTATGGAGATGTGTGAGAGAGATTGAGATACACGGAGGAGCTCTTTTCTTACTTACTCTTGTTGTACTAAAGGGAATGTTTTTATTCTGATTATCCTGAGAGAGTCAGATGAGTATATTGTGTAGAAATAGATAGACGAGACTATACGCCGCCCACTATGTACAACACGACTCGATCCTCTTGAGAAGAATGACCGTTTAACTTCCCGGCGCTATGACTCCCGGTGGAGTAAATATATGTTGTTTTTTTTATTATTGTTGGCGGAAGTGTTGAATTATAATCCAATGCATTGCCTTTTCTAAGTATCTACAATAATAATAATAATAATAATAACAACAAGGGGAAAACACCTCCTTTTAATGTAAATACAAGAGCTACTACAACAACGACGACTACTGGAAATGCATTGTAATGCTTGAGCAGAGGAATATTCACAGTCAATATTACAAATGTATGTGAAAGGAATCCTTCATTCTGCCTACACACAAAAACATAGCACATATTAGGGATAATAAAAAAAATACATTATTTAGAACAGTTCAATGAATGATAAAGGTATTTTTTTAGCATTGAATGGTTAATAACGGGGAGTTTTTCTCTTTGCTCTGAGCTTTTATATAAGCCTCATGTGTACTATATATAGTAGATATTTGTGTGTTCGTAATATTTGTATAAATACAGTGAGATTTGTAGCCTCCTGCGGCGTTAACACAGGGTTCACAGCATAGACAAAGTCAACATTAAAAAAAGATGGGCAGGATGAGTTTGTGTTGGTGAGCTTTATCATGGTACATATATGAATGTGAGACTGACAGTTGCTTTGATTTTCCCACATGGACAGAGTCAGAGGGAATGAGTGTTGGAGAGCAAGGCTTTGCTTTTAGCATAATCACACCAACTTGTACTTTGCACCTTATAACAGTAACATTATGGGACATTTGCGCATCTGAATTCAGATTACTTTTTACCTCGTGCACAATTACTTGTAAACAAGGTTTTTCCCCTCATCCTGTTTTAAAGTGCTTTCTATAGTATAGCTCCAACTATGTACATATGCTTAGTAGACGCAAATTTAACTATTTAAGCAAAGCTAATAAAGTGCTGAGTGAACAAAATAATTTCATTCTCTCTCTCTCTCTGCTGAGTTCTAAGGGAGGAGAAAATTTTTGAAAATGTCTGTGAAATTTTAGCTTTTGATAGAAGTTGGATGAAGGCACATGGGGGGATACTCTTGATGATGATAATGATGATGATGGAAATATATAAGGGAAATTTAGTTATTTAAGCTTTTATAGTGTCACATTAGAATTTATGCATGGGCAAGATTTATACAACTTATCAAGTTTTACCATTTAAGGCAATGTTTGTCTTCTTTTGATATTAAATTTCCCGTTGACTCGTACTTTTCATATGTGATTCATCCCGAAGGGATAGGTACTTATATGAAGAGAGCAAGTGCCGTCCTATACGCATTATATATGTGCAAGGTTTAATGCGTAATTACATTTGGATGTGTCTCGTTTGTTTGTATAAGCTAAAACTCAATGTATGTGACTCCTCGCGCTATGGTCCTCACATTTTATATCCATTTGAGCTTTTGAAAGAAGAGATTTTTTTGGGGGGTGAGAGTAACATTTTCGTGTCAATCTGAGATTTTCCATGCTCTTCTAGGATTTTTATCACGTATCCCATCCTATGTATTATTTTGAGTTTGAGAGTTTTTGGCTGAATCTAGTATTAATGTGTTGGAGTTATTGTATAGTTTTTAATGGTTTTTCCGGCTCCGTCAATTTAGATGGGGTTATATGGTGATAAGAGGAGAGCATGTATAGTATAAAATGGAACACATGGGACGTCTCTATAGGTAAAGTGGGTTAACTAAATAAATAAAATGAAATCTACGCGCGCGCCCTTCCTGTAAACAAAGGGAAAAGGTAATCAAGTTTTGTGTGCAATATGGCGTTTTTCTAGTTTCAATTTTTTTTAATCAATTCCAACAACTCAAATACTCAACACTAGTGTTCTATGCCTAATTTCATATATCAATCATATTCCCTTTTCATATACTACGTTCCTACTAATTATTACCAACGTAACATGTACGCATTGGGAATTTGGACTCAGGCACCCTCCTAAGATCAGAAAATCATTTTAACAAGATATTTTTTTATCCTTCAAAAGACGTTTTTGATTGAGGAAAAAAAGTTGTAAGGTAAAGAGTTGGGACTTTTTTCCCCTTATTATTAGCCTCCTATCAATTATAGTGTGAGTAAGGAGCTTATATTGAGCCATGGGCCATATAATAAATATGTGTGTATGTTTTTGATAGGCTTGTGATTTAAATTCAATAAAGCGTGATAATTGTTGCATAATGAGCTATCATCAAGGGAGATATGATGAAAATATTGGGGTCAATATTAATGGCAATTAACAGCTTGAGATTATCTTTTGCATATCAAAAAGAAATTAAAAAATACTTTTTTTTTGGATCCTTGCCATTTTTCTCACGTTGAAATTTATTGTAGTTGGCTTGGAGGAAAATATACTTTGGCTTCTACTACTCTCTCATAATGATTGCTCCGGCTGTGCGAAAATCTCTATGTTGGATAATGGCTCTTGGGCTTTCCTACTACTCTTATATCTCATCTGTTCAGAGTGAGAGAGTGAAGGAATTTTTCAACGAGAGACTTTTGCTACCATTTGGATTCCAAACTATCTTTAAATATATCTCAACTTGTCACATATACAGCTATATAGGATCTGACTACGGAATTATAAGCTCAATTATGTTTATGGGATGTGTGTGTACGTGGAAAATATTTATAGCATATGTACATACTCATTATACTCTATGCCTATATGTCTACATTAAAGGTGTATGTAAGAAAAAAGCAGTCAATCGGTTCATAGCTGAGTAGCAGTCAATGACATGAGGAAAGGAGAGGTAAAGTATCTCTCTACTTATAATAACATATGTAAGAAAATAGGAACATTCCAAATATAATTTATACCTACATATTTTCCTATGTACCCTTTTACTATATTTTAAGAATAGGAGGACTGACTAGGCTAGACAGCACGTTGAATATATACTAATTTGTACATGCACGCGTTGTTTGGGAAAACAATGTTGTTGAGCAGTGCCAAGACCAAAGCCAAATGAAGTTTATTTTTTCTTTCATACAGAGATATTTATTCATTTGAGCTCTTGCATGTGAATGTTAGTTTATTAGTTAGTTACCATTCTATTGTTTTGACAAATTGTTATGTATGTATAAATACTATATAATTACACATATGCAGCATATAAGTAAATGCACAAGGAGCAAGTTACAAGGGAAGTTTCTGTACGAAAGATTTCTATGGCTAGGAATAAAGTCACATTGGATTTGGGTGCCTCTAGCTGTATAGGCAATAATAATACATCAGCCCTCTTACTGTACAGACAGAATGCTATAGTGTACTGTAATGTAATTTGTATGTGTACGTGCGATCATGAATTTGTAACAGTAATTGTTGTTGACTTTGGTTTTTTTTTCAAAATTGCTCGTGTGCGACAAGCGTTCATAGGATGATGACGACAACGTAGGCAGGCTTAAGCATTAGAGAACCCATAATAATCATAATAATAATATGCACCCAGAGCTATTAGTAAACCGCTGACTATACTAGCTCGTGGATAAATTATATATAGGTGAGGGAACACATATGTACATATAGAGATAACTATATAGTAAAAGGAAAATTGAGATTTTTATGTACTCCCTATATAATATGATAATGCTTGAAAAAACGTATATGTAGTTTTTATACGTCAAGTTCTGATTTGCAGTTTATAAAAGACGAGGAGAGAGAGAAAAAAAGAAGGTTTCTTGGTGGTTTGTCCCGTTTTATTATTAAGAGCATGAGATTTAGATCTTGAAAGGATTTAAAAAAAATATAAATTGAACAACCTTATGTATATTGATGGAAATGAATGGAGCCAAATAATATGTATGTTATTTCCGTTAAGCTTCGTTTCTCCCACTATACAGAGATTTGTGTGTATGGCTATAGGGAGATTTGTAATGAAAGGTTTTGTATTTCTGCCCTTGAATTACACTGTGCATACGTACATATGTACTCCTGTGTATCAGGTAGATATGTTTAGGTTTGATTTTTTTTCTTCCAAACATCAACATCTTTGGCTCCGTAGTAGGTAATGAAAAATGACTGAAGGGAGTAATAATGAAAAGGGCCAAGAAATACATAGTTTGTGAGCAGCTGCTATGAGCTGTCCCTGTATATTTTAGTTGATAGATGCAATAAGCACGTATTTTGCATAATATTCTGCAAGAAATCATCTTTGCATTTTTGGAAGGAAAAAAAAGTGTATCAAAATATGTGGAGTATATTTTTGTTTTGAGGGCCTCTCATATATTTGGTGTGTATAGGGACGACGTCTTGTAAGTTGTAGTGTCTGTGGTGTTGTTGTTGGGGCTGCTTGCTTTTGCTACTGATAAATGCGAGGTCAAGCCAGAGGTTCCGTGTATTCAATTCAATGTAATTTACATGATATGCTTTTGCTATTGAGCGTAATTGTAATGATAGGATTATAGTGATGGGCTCTATCTTTTCCCATATGCATACATTATCCATGGGCATAAGGTGGGGATATGAATGGGAACAGGGCTTAGGATAGAATGTACATATACTCTAAAGCCTTTACTATAATGTAATGTTACAAGTAATGGAATTGCGTATGGAAGATAAAGGAGCATTACAAAAAGGTGGAATGAACTTTGGGAATTGATGTAGTTTAGAAAAGAAGTTTTGCGAGTTTGGGCTCTTTCTTCATATTTATTGAATATCCTATCTATCTTATGTCATATCCTATAACACATTGATTAAGTAGAAAAAGTTTACGGTACAATCCGGCACGCATGGATATGTAGCGTCTCTGTAAGATCCTTCATTCGTATGTGTATGGGAGGAACCCAAGGAAAATTGAACAGTGGCTTCCTATTTGATTGATGGAGTTTAATAGGACACTCGTCTACATACTACACTTTAGCGAGATTCTTCTGCACTTGGGACAATGTATAGTGTAGATATGCTCACAAGTCTTGGCGGAGAGATAGATAAATTGTGGACACGAGATGAGTGGATCCTCTCTTGGCCGACTAGTAGATCTTAAATTACCGACAGAAATTATATGTACCACTTGTTTACAATTATTATTCCTACTCCTCTAGCTACTAGCACTACTGATGTAACTTGGCATGATTTTTTGTCTCTCTCTCTCTCTCAATGTTCCACTATGTATTACTCTTGAGGGAAAAAAAATCTGTTCTAGTCTCAATAGCAGGATAATCTTCTGCTGTGCATGCAGAATCTATGTATGCATTTAAAAAATTATTTACTACATATACCGTAGTAGCGTATAGCGTGCAAGTCCTTAACTCCAAAGTGCATGGAAAAATCTATGTCATTTTCATATAGAGTGACAATAATTTGTCACTTGTTACATGTACGTATTGAGAATGTTACATATGACAAAAATGTATAGAAAAAGATTATTCTGCAAGAGAAGCAGAAAAATCGTCCTTCGTCTAGGATTTCTCACATATGTTACGTGAGATATTTGATTTTTTTGATGGACAGCATAGGACAGAGAGAAAAACGTATATGAAATGAAAAGGTAGTGGAGAGTTATTGCTTCAGTTCGGATTAGTCATACTTTTATTTGATCAATAAATCCCCGCCATAATGTGGAATATCATATTGTGTCCTTAAGGAAAACTCAATGGCCTCACCATGGGAAAGATATGAAATTTTTATATGCTTTTAATTTAATTTTTCTTTCACGCTCTTACATCCTTAGCAACATTACTTTTCTATAACATTGGAATCATGCATTTATGCATTACTATTTATCCTAGTCGTATAGAGTCAGAGTAAACAAAATGTTGCAAAAGTCTGTTAATTTCCCTTCGGTATACTATTGTATGTAATGTGTGTGATAATAGTTGAAAAAAATGGAAAATTTTTTAAAATGCTGTAACATTAAGTTGTGTCCTCATATATTTATTGTTTATTATGCAATGCTCGCTCCGCCAAAGTGACTTTCTTTTGCTATTAATCAAGTTTTGAGTCTCACATTTGTGTATACAGTAAAAACTCTCTAAGACGGCCTACGCTTAAGACGGTTTTACTTTACTACGGTCGAATTGGAAAGTCCCG
>JAQFXU010001086.1:0-34466 GCA_034693705.1 Spatulosminthurus flaviceps
TTTTGTTGTTGGTTTTCTTAAATTGTTGGGAAATTTTGTCGAGTGTCTTTTTGGACCATTTTACCAAATTTTATTGGCTTCATTTTTTCAAGGTTTTTTTTATTTCTACTTTTTTTCACAATTTAACACATTGAGTTGGCACGACACTGCGAAGCTTTGCACATTTTTCCAAAGTTTTTATGTTAATGGTTTTTTTATTTTTAGGGGAATAAAACTTTCGGGTGGAAAAATTACTCCATTTCATGTTTTACAAATGAACATTTTTACACGAAAGGGAACTTTGGATTTTGTCACAAGTTTTTCAATAAAATTTCACTGGGAAATAATTCATGGAATTTTGGGGCAGATTTGAGGGAATTTAACGCCCTCAAGTTTTCCAGGTTTTTAACTGTCCCAGTTTTATTGTACATTGCACTAAAAAAAATTAGCTAAATTTTCCCACACAAAGGCAAAATATTGTCAAACTATCCCACAAAAAGTTCTCTATAGCCAAATTTGATTAAATTTTCCTCACAACGTTCACAATAAACAAACCGTCGTCAGATTTTCGCACAGAATTCTCTAGACAAAACGTTGTCCTCAAATTCTCCCACAGAATTCTCTACACGTCAAATTTTCACTCAAAAATCCATGGAAATAATGCTGAAAAATTTCTCCCAATTCAAAGGTCCCTGGACATAATGCCAAATTTCCCCACAAAGGTCCCAGGAGAAAATACTGTCAAACATTCACGTCCGTTAGGGTGTAAAATATGCTCAAAATTTCCTTCGGAAGTCCAATGACCGGAATTTTGCCAAACGTGCTTCTCCAGTCTATCCCCTTATTTTCCAACCTTCCTTTACTATAGACAACCTAGAAAATAGAAAACTATTTAAATTTCTCTACACTATAAAATTTACCGGTAATTCCCGAGACACGATCACTACAAGATAATTTTCCACAAAATTTAAGTCAAAATAATCCCATACAAAAATCCCAAATTTTGATGCGATTTTTTCCAGGAAATTTTAAGGGTTTTCCCTCTTGAAAGTAGAATAAAAAATAAGATAGAAGCTTACTTGTATAGCGCAGAGAAGTTTTGAGTGGAGTTGGAATCTAGAGAGAGAGAGAGAGCTGAGGTTGTAAATGTAATCAAGGGGAGAGGAAGAGATGAAATGGACGTGAGTACAAGTGTAAGTTTATGTGAGCACGTTTATCAGTCTGAGAATAAGAGCGTCCGTCCTCATTGCAAGCTAAGAGGGAACTGACGTGCAGAGCTTTACTTACACACAGACCACTTAGTTGGGTGAAGGAGCGATGAGAGTGAATCAGTGAGAAGTATCCACGTACACTCTTACACACTTGAAATTCTTATGTACATCCTTATATACATGCATGTCTTGTGTGTATGTATGGAGGAGCTACAATGCTAAGTTTTAAGTAGGAAAGGATGGTGCATAGAATAGGAAAAAGTGAGGGTTTCCATTGAAAGTGCACAGAATGGTTCTGGGTTGCTGGGATACCACAACACCTCTCATGCATTCTGTAGTACCAATCCTCTCGTATGTACTACGTTCCAGAGACTTTTATTTCCAGTCATTCCGTTAATTACTCCAGTTTTCCTCAGACTTTTTGTAGCCAGCGCACATACAAATTCTGCCAATTTCCATCCTTCCTCTACATCTTCCCCATTTGAAATACGTGCGAATGTTTTTTTTCTTACATTAAGCTTAATGGCCACAGCGGCTCTACACATTTCCCCAATTTTAATCCCCTTTCTCACTAATGCTTGTTTTTAGGCGATATTTTTAACATACGTCAGTTTTTCTATGCTTAGAAATTATATTTCTAGTCTTTACTTTTTATTCGTGGTCTTTTGCATTGCAAATTTAGGCCGTTGGAACCGTTTGGAATGAATTGTTATCGTTGGCTTGAATTTGATTTCCTACTGCCAAAATTTTAGTACACTTTGCCTTCATTCTGGTCGGTGGAGTGGTCAACACTTTAGGCTCGGCAGAAGAAATTACGTTTGCCTCGGCAAAATTTTCCTTTGCAAGGGTCGAAATGTCAATGTTTGGTCAAATTTAATTTTGTTGGTCGAAATGTAATTTTTTGGTAAAAATGTTATTTTACGGTCAAAATGTCATTTTATGGCCAAAATTTCACTTTTCGGTCACAATGTTATTTTGTGGTCAGGATGCCATTTTTATTGGTAAAAATGTTATTTTCACGAGTAAAAATGTCATTTTTTATCGGTAAATGTTTTGTGCTATTCAACACGTCGTTTTCATTGGCCGAAATTTTGGGGGCTGCGATAGAAAACTGAGTAAAATATGTGGCAATTTGTTATTTTTACATTGCATCAGCAAAATAACAATAAAGTCGGTCATGATGGGAGCGGATGGGAAATTAATGATGTAAAAGTGAACGTTATTGATTGCAAGAATTCCAATAAAATCATTCCCTGCAAATCCGTGAACAAAACGAGACTTTTCGTATCTATAGAGGAGCTAAAAACGTTACAAAAAAGAAAAGATTACGAAACCAATTTGTCCCTACAAGTCTCTATATAGGAATTCAGAGAGAAGAAAAAAAGGAACAAGGGAAGGCTGAAGGTACAGTAACAAAACCATTACACTTTACAAACTCACTCTCAATATAAAAGATAAAGTGTGAGAAATAATAAAAGAAAAAAATTCCTATCCCCCAAACTGTATACACACACACAAAGTTCTTGAGACGTCAGCGTCAATTAGATGTCATGTCAGGACTACAATATCTTAGTAAAAGGCAAGAACTCTCTTGGAACCTAATGAATAAAAAAAACTCTATTTAATAACCTATTGAAAAAAATGAATAATAATATCACTGCTTTTTTCCTATTACTACACATAGCCCAGTGAAGCAATACCAATGGTTCTATTCTCTTATCCAATGTTTCCCATCATTTCTACAGATATATATAGTAAATCCTCTGACAGACTCAGATTCTTTATCCTATGCGTGAATATTATATTGTGCATTTAATTTCTATCTCACTCGAATGCTTAACAGGCTCCCTTTACAAAAAATGTATCCATTTGATTCATTAAAAGGCCATTATTTATCAAATTTGAATGTATCTCTACGCTCAACCTCAATCAGTTACTCAACTGTGGTAAAGCCTTGTCCATTTACAACGTTATCGGTTTAGGAAACTTAAAAAATGTCAGGGCACACTGTAGTCGATTTTCCTTGAATCATCCACGATTCAACCCACATTCTGAACGCTGCAACTCAAACGACGATGCAAACAAATTTTGACCGATGCGAATGAAATTTGGGCCCATTAAAGTAAATTTATGCCCGATGCAACTCAAAATTTGCTGGATGCGACCCACATTTTGATCGACGTGAGTGACGTTCTGGTCGATGTAACCCAAATTTTGAGCGATGCGAATGAAATTTTGTCCCATTAAAGCTAATTTTTGGCCGATGAAACCCAGTGGGCGATGAAACCAAAATTTTGACCTATGCGAATGAAATTTTGGCCCATTAAAGCAAATTTTTGCCCGATGAAGCCCAAAATTTAGCCGATGTAACTAAAAATTTGGACGATGCAACTAAAAATTTGGACGATGCAACCCAAATTTTGCCCGTTGTAACCCAAATTTTCACCGATCCAAACAAAATTTTGATCGATGCAACCCAAATTTTGATCCATGCATACAAAATTTTGATCGACGCAAAGGGAACATTGGTCGATGAGACCAAATTCTCTAGCTGAAGACTGATGCGACTATGCAACTATAAAATCCTGCCTTTTTCTCACACAAACCTTAAAACCAATGTGTACACATTTGAGATGGCCCCGCTTTATCCAACGAGATTCCATCAATTATTATTGATATTCTGAGTTTGGTGACTCCTTTAGGAAAACTCTTGTGTTGAAACTCTTCTTCCTTGCAAGAATAGGAATAATTCTGCAAATGGAATACAAACATCTTTCCCAAAGTCTTATCTTATCTTTTCCCTGATAACTTCACTTCTCCAAGCCCCCAATATACTATACAAAGGGAACCAGCGAGAGCCATAGCCCCATTCAATTTAAACTCTATGGGGAAACTCACCATTATCAATTATAAGAAGCAAGCCTTTTGTACATAGAAAATTCAAAGAGCTAGTGTATTCCTTCACTATACAATGCTCCCCATATATTCACACACACACACACACACAGACAGAGCCATTGCCATTTAGGATTCCAAAGGAGTGCACAATTTAATTGAGTCACTTGACTTGACTCATAATGAGTGAGCAAAGCAGTGCTTAGTATTATTGTCTCCTGTGGAATTGCTTTTATATGTAAATACCATTGCTATTAAGCCACAGCATGAAAAGATAGGAACGCTGCTTCTATTTTCTATAAGCATTTCTCTCTCTCTCTCTCTCTCATCCACTTTAATTATTGCAAAAAACCATACGTTTTTTTCCCTTCCTATCCATTTATATGCATTACTCACTTCCCCCAATAGTTTCCATGCAAAAATCCACATCAAATTTTTTTCTTCCCTTGCAACGTGCTTTAGTTTAAATTTGACAAAAAATAATCGATTTTCTTGAATATTTCGCCCAAGTTAAGTGCTACCTATCTTAAATCACGTAAATCACGTATTAGTCAGGTAAGGGAGGGCTCGAGGCTGGTGCTATGGTAATGTACCCAATTCTTTTGATGGTGGTGATGTAAAAAAAAATGGATTGCAACATTTTAAAGTTTGAACTTTTTCTATTGAAATCAATGATGTATTTTCTCAAATGGAGTTATAACAAGTTTTGCTGTCATGCAAGAAATTTCTGAGCCTCCCCCTTTTGATTCAGAGAAGATATTCGAGGTTTGAGTTGTCATATAGAAAGAGCAAAGTGATTCAAAAGCTTTATTATCGCTTTTCCTCCATGAAATCAGAGGAGGTACCTTGTGATATGGTGTTTGAGAAATCATCAAATTTAATCTTTGGCTCGGTCCTTCCGGGAAGATTGCACTTGTGCGTGTTATGTAATCGTAATAAAGGACCTTTGTTAGATATATTGGCACGAGGGTGGATTCAAATGAAATTGTGGACAATGAAAACACAAATTCTTGGGAAAATTTGAAACTTTGATGGTTATGATGAATTTTGAACGACAAGATTTTGAGGGATTTGGCTGGAAATTTATAGTGACGTAGCCCACATTTTGAGGGATATACCTTAAATTTGGGATTGTTTTGTGAAAATTTATGGGACAAATTTTACCAAATTTTGACATATTTGAAACATTTTACAGAAATTTTGAAAGAAATTTTACAGGAAATTGAAATAAATTTTCCGGAAATTTCGATAATTTTCATGGAAATTTAGAGAAATTTCATGGAAATGTGAAAATAGCTGATAGAATTTAAGAGAAATTTTGTAAAATTTGACGGAAATGTGAAAATAGTTGACAAAATTAGAGAATTTTAAGGAAAATGTAAAAACTCCCGGAAAGGTCGACTTATACCAAATTTAAACAAAACTTAAAAAATGGCAACGACTTTTTCAGAAATTCAACGCGCAAAAATTCACAGACATTTGGACTGACTTAATCAAAATTTTGACACCCAAGATTCCAATTTTCAGAAAAATTGACCCCAACAAATTATTTTACCCTCTAACCCAAATTTTAGCACTCGAAATAAAATTAACCAGCAAAAAGATTTCACCAACGCAACAAAAAATTCACCCATTTTACGCAAATTTCAAGAGTAAATACCTTATTTCCGCCCAAATTTTACCCAATATGAGAGGTCTATACAAAACCCACACATGTGCCTCAAAACGTCACAGAAAACATATTGACAATAAAATTAAAACTCAACAATGTCTCCGTCAATATTTAACATTCTTGCCCATATCCATTTTTTATAGGAAATAACAAATACCACACGCTTTTATTTACTACACATGCAAATACAAAAAAATCCCACAAAAAATCTCCTTCTCCCCAGGTATGATTTATGATTGGGACATAACCCTGGAAGAGTATTTGGAATGTCATAATGTTAACAGTTCCCAATGTATCGATTCCCCTGAACCAACACCATCTACGCATAATATTACACATACTTTTCCCATAACAGTACCAAAAACCATAACATTTCCCCCCTAGCATGTGTCTAATGGAATTTAAAAAATTACTCTTCTTTTCTTCCTCCATCTTCTTCTCCAGCCTATTCCAATGTCATGTAACATAATAATAAAACTACACACTTCCCTTAAAAACACATGCATGAGCAAACTACAGGAATTTACACGCTAAAAGCCTACGTATACATTTGTTCACATAGGATCTCCGTAGACAGAGACACCGTGTGGGGATAGTGCTGTAAGTGGATGACAAGTTACGCGTATAAATAACATGGGAACATTGACTATTGATGATGGGCTGGTAAGATAGCCTTGTCATTCAAAGTCATCCAAAATGAAAGATTATTCGAATAGCGAGCAAACAATACATTAGTCTAATTAAACTCGTCTGCTTCTCTTCTCTCCCTCTCTCTCTCCTCGTCCCTTTCTCTCTCTCTCTCTCTCTCACAAGCACAACAAGTAAAAAGACAGCTTAAAGGGCCTGTCTTTTCCCAGCCCCTGGCTCCAAAACAACTTATTACACGTTCCAACTCAATAATAAACATCAACCAGCAAGTTATTCTCCTCGAGTGAATTTATTAGTGAGGAGCGTAGAAAGATATGCTCTTATAGTGTTTTGTCCGATATGATAGGGAGAGAGCAAATTGCAAAGGCATTTCCCATACAAGCATATTTTATATATAGAGGTATTTCCAATGAAAAATTATACGTATTTGTTTTGATGTTTTCTCTATGTATATCTTTGTATGTATAATAATTCTAGGGAGTCATTTTCTAGAGAGAGAAAAGGCTATTGATTCCAAAGGAACTGGAGTATTGATCTGGAGGATTATAAGCACTTGTGATAGGGAAAGAGTGAGTGAGTGAGTTGTGATTAAAATTAATGTTGCTTTATTGGGCTCTCTCTCTCTCTCTCTTGGGCTATACAAATAATGTAGGATATTGTTCGTGTAAATATCTCAAGATATTATGTATAGATACTTGGCTATTATTTGTAAACATAAGGGAGAAGCTACAGGCGGATTTGTTTCCTCCTTTATTTAACTCACAACTTACATATACTTTTCTATATTTGCATACTACTGACACGATTCCATGGGCTTTGTAAGAGAGGAGATAAAAGGGTTTTTGCGTTTCAATGAGTGTTCAATTAATTTGCAATGTTATCCCTATGTTATGCTTTATGCGTTCTTAAAGTCTGTATTTCTTTGGATTGGCTAAAAGTTGGTTTGAATTGTTGCTTATTTTTGGGTAATTTTGTCAATATGGTTGAAACTGCGATAAAATTTTGGACCTTAAATGTACATGGTTGTATAAATTGTGCTATGATGGGCTAAATGAGGATTGTTTGGGCCAAATTTAGGTTGCTATAAGGCCAAAATTTGGAATGCAATTGGTCAAATATTTTGAGCGCTTCGGCCGAATTTGGGTGGCTTTTGTAAACATTTGGGCTACATTGGCCAAATTCGGATAGTTTTGTCAAAATTTGGATTGCTTCGGTAAGCATTTGGGCTACATTGGCCAAAAGCTTGGATAGTTTCGTGAAAATTTGCCTTACGCTGTTGGTCAAAATTTGGGTCAAACTTGGGCTTGTGTAACCAAGCATGGGTTGCTTTGGGGAAATTTTGGCCAACCTTGGCCGGGATTTACGTTACTCAAACTTGAGGTTCATCCCTTAAATCTTGCTCAGTCTAGCCCAAATATTTGCTTGCTTGTGTACAAATTTGTCCACCATTTGCTTTTACTTGGTTCAATTGGTATTTGCAATGCTTCAGCCACATCAGCCCAATGAATGGGCTTCTTCAGCAAAAATATTTCCACCAGTCACTTGGACAACATTTTCACCCAATCCGCTCAAAATTTTTATAAAACCTCCAAATTTTTAGAAAAATTCTCCAAAATTTCCCCTAATTGGGCTAAAATCTTACAAATTTCCACTGAAAAATTCCTCACCCAATCAAACTTACAGTAAAATCCACCAAAACTTCGCCTATAAAAAACCTAAAATTCCTTCTCATGCAACCAAATTTCTCTCCCTACCATAGTTAATCCACACCTGAATAATCTAACATTACCAAACACATAGGTAAATTTTAAACCTTGAATTCCTTACCTTCCTCCATCCTCAGTACAAGAACTGAATCACTGAAAAAAAAGCTAAGGACAAGGAATAAATCCTAAATCCAAGCCTAATTCTTACTCAACCACATTACATTGAAAGCTACTGTAGAGTAAATCCCCTACCGCCACTGCACTGTCCATCCAGAGTCAATCCCTTCCTCACGAAGATATTAAATTAGGAGTAAGTAGCTCGGAGTGTGTGAGACCATCAACTTAACTATGACTCTAAGCCTGCTTGTATAATAATATTCTATATAGGAATTCTACTACATTAGCGCAACGTGTACGACTATTTGTGCTGAAGTGCACAAAACTTGGGCGTTTCACCCTCTCTCATGTCAGTAGAAATGAGCTGAGCCCGTCAATATCATTACTACTCTAACTCACTACTATAGGCAAGGAAAGTAAAGCTTTGACAGTCTCTTTGACATTTCCTTCACCAGTATTTTAAGTCTTAACGAGGAGGGAGTGTGTGTGTGTGTGTGTATTGGAAGGTGCAGGGAGAGAAAAAATCGCCATAATTTAGATGAATTTCATAATCAGAGAAGGAATAATAATGAGAGGAGCTTATAGAAAAAAACATACCTTTACTATACATTGACAAAAGCTATATTATGTGTTCTACATGCATTCGATACGAGTATATTGTAGTAGTGCTCGTTAAAACTTGAGAGAGTCGAGCAAAGCAGAACGGCACCAAAAAGACAAGGAGCACCAGACATTTAATTATAATTATCAACTGGATTATTGTCAGCGAGGGCGGAATTGTTACTTAATTGGAAATATGGGGCTGGGATATAATTTTTTTTATATATTTGGAGCATTGCATTATATCACGGGCACCTTCAAGCAAGCAAAGCATATTTCCCTTGAACATTACTACTTATACTACATAAAAAACATTAATGAACGAGATTGGGGAATGTTTTGCTCACGTCAAAAACTTCAAGTCAAAATTGCTGATTAGCCATTTCAAAGCCACTCACACTTTTCCCACTACTGTCGACGGCGACTTATAAGCTTAAAAAAGCCGGAGGATTTTTTTTCCATCGTCAAAATTTATTTCCTTGTAGTTTGGAAGTTTGGAGTAGTAGGAAAAAATGGCATGGAATATTATTGACAGGTTGGCATTAAATAGCCAGTAGTAGTGAGCATGTTGAGGGTAGAAAGGAAATAAAAATGTTACTTGGGTGAACCATAGCGGTATAAAGTCTTAACGAATTTCTATTGCCGGTAGACATGTAATATTTTTTTCTCCTTCTTGATGGTATATTAACCACACCAATTTTTATTAGCCGGATTTGGGAGCTACAAAATGTACAGGAAAATAATGTGGATGCTCACACTATATGCAACTGTGGTGGAGTTTTGTGAAATTTAAAGCTTTGCAAGAAGGAAATGGAATTTTTTGAAGTGGGTGGAAGGAAATGGCTGATTATGCTAAACTTGGATGTATTTTGCCGGAAATTTTACTCAAAGAAGGTAAATTTGGGGTGAAAACATGGCTAAAATAAAAACAAGGTTTTGCACATTTTATTTACAAATTCATCACTTTTTCCAAAATTTTGACCCATTTCACTAGAAATTTGAACAATTCATCGAAAACCCTATTGTAAATTTGACGTGTAAAATCCGTTGCAACCCAAAATTGGACCCATTTTCTTAGAAAGTCCATTGCAACCAACATTTTAACACATTTGACAATAAATTTGACGGATGCATTCCAACCAAAATATTGTAATTTTTTCAATAAATTTTACCAATATTCGTGTATCTCCAAAAATTTCACTAGAAATATGACCGAAATCCGTTCCAACCAAAAGTTGGCCCATTTTACTAGAAATTTCCCCAATTCCCAATTTTCCATCCGTTTCCTTGAATTTACAATTTCCCCCAAATCCCCACAAACTTTCCCCACTTCCCCCAAAAAAATTTGCCCTTAGCATTATAACAACTACGACGATCAACGCAATCATAACCATACATCGCACGCACACTATTAAAGGATGATTACTTTTCCTCCACTCTTATACGTACTCTCTCCCATATCACAGTGGTTGGTTAATTGTATTAGCTAACTATGGATAGAGACGGACGGATGACGTATGCCTAATGCCCTATTATATTAAGATCATTCCCTCCAACCATAAACTGGTGGTGAGACACAAAGGGAAAGAGTAATAATTAATAGCACCAAAATCCTCTCTCTCTCTCTCTCTCTCACACACACACACATACTCACTCAATACTGCCTCACTCCACAGAGAAACCTTAGCCTGTGGAGTCATCATAAATTATGTGGATTGACATGATGAAGGTAGGCGTAGATGTTATTTCTGCAACAACCGCCAAACTTACTCCGCTATTCCAGCCTTTCTACATATATAAACGTATATACTGTAGCGCTCCCTAATTAGATTTTAGCTCCAAAATATGTCTACCGCTTAAACCTATATGCTTCACGCTCTATACCATTATACCATATACTACGTGTCTCTTGAGTGATCCCGATATGACAGACTACAAAAAGCTACATAAGTAATTAATAGCGAGCCCCGTACATACAATACTCGTACGCAGAAAAACAGTTGCAATGACAATAACAAGATCAATTCGCTCCTACTAAAAGTACATAAATGAGAAATGGACTTGCATGATTATTACGTATTTTCTCCTTTATATTATTACATTACAAAATAAGCCTTCTGGTTAAATACGTTTCTCTCCATTTAATTACCTAGGCCTGTACGAGTGTACATGCATGTACATATGTACACATGTATAGAATGGAGGGAAGTAGTTAGCAGTTTACGACTCCACGCCATGTCACTACAGTAATTATTGTAATTACACATTACACATTGATCAAGTAGTAGTAGTCGTCGTGGTCCGTAGTGTAGTATGCAGTAGAAAATAAATAGCTTGCTTTAATTAAATGGATGTAAACCTGTCTTGTTATCTCAATAGTTTCTATATTTACCATCATGCACAAGCATATAGGCATACAAGACTCAATATAAATGCAAAGGTAATGTAAAAGAAGCTCCCAAACCATAGGGAATACTCTGTTGGAATCCTACACCTTTTCCATGTTTGCAGATAGTAGCTGGCAGAGCACACGTAAAAATACGAAGACTCGTCAATGGTAAAATATTCAGAGCTCTCCGGAACTCACGAAAGAGATAGCTGAAAAACTAAATTAGCTTTTTATGGACCCAAATAATTCTAATTCTCCCCTATTAAAAGCCACAGAAGAATAATAAAAGGGGATGAGGACGCGGGGGACATGAGCGGGAATTTTAAAAATTTAACTGTCTTTGCCTTTTAAGGGAGAGGCAGAGCTGCGTGGGGAGAAGATTTCTTAGGAGAGTATGTATTTCTGAGTGAAGCGTGTGGTTGAGTAAAGAGGTTGGATTTGAAATGTAAAGAGTACAATATAAGGAGGAAATAAATGTGGTAATTCGGGAGCTAATATAATCAAACTGTGAGGTTCAATTAGATTTGTGAGAGTATGCAGGGAAATAGGACGGGGTTTGATAATGATATTAAGGAGAAAGAGAGAGAGAGAGAAATAAAGTGGAGAGTATGCTGGGGCATGGAGTTGGAGTTTAATGAGAGAGACATTATTATTTTGGATGTTGCTTTTGGTAAGGCTTTAGTTTCTAGGAGGCTTGATTGATTAGTGGTTTGACACCATGGTGGAGAGAAATATTAAATTTTTCTGGATATTATGCGACAAACGTGCGGCTCTGGCGAATTTATGGTGGTGGTGAGGTTGGAATTTTAAGTTTGTTGCGAATATTTAGTATGTTGCTGGGGGCTTTATTCTGGTTCAGATTTGACTCTTTTAGATGTTCATAGTTCAGAGAGTGTGTGATATTAAGGGGAGGATAATTTCTTTGTCTCGAGTTTTGGGTTTTTAGCACTTAATGATAGGAGCACTGTAAGGGTGGATTTTTTGCCAAAATATAGGGGAATTTTGCCCAGTAGTAACTAAAGCCATTGAAAATAAAATCAATATTTTGAGGATTTGTGATGCGAGAAAACGCGCGTCAAAAAAGTATGAGCTTTTGACAAATTATGCGAATACAATAATAAAATTATTGTTGTTTGGTGCATTAAAGTCCAAGTTTTTGTATCTGTCAAAAATTTTAGGGGATCCAATCCCTTTTTTGAAAATGTATTGCAATTTTTGGACGATGCAATATTCCAAACTTTTAACGTTGTGTCAAAATTTGGTTGAGGTAATAGATAAACAATTTGGAGAGATAAAATCCAAAAATCCAAAAACGTGTCAGAAAGTAAGAAAAATGTGACAACATTTTTCAGGGATGCAATGTAATGGAAATTTTGCACAATAAATTTGCACCAATATATTTCCAATTCACCATGCATAGCAATATTTAACCAATGCAGTTTAACAATGCAAAAAAATATTTAAGCTATAAACTAATAAAGAGCCTGCCAATAAAATCCAATGGAATGACTCACACACACACACACACTCGCAGTATGTAATAATTTCCATACAAAAAAATTAAGCAAATTACTTAACAATAATCCCTATAATGAACAAACTCATTTATTCCTAACCCTTGAAAATAATCAATGGTCATTGGATAAATCATTCTCTCACTTTACTATATGTAACATATAACGCTAGGCCTCTACGCTCTTTCTATACTCCTGACCCTATTCATATCACTATATCTAACCTCATTCGTCCTAAATAATAATAATTACGCACAACATTATCACATGCTAATTACATCAAACTCATAACCTCTCGAGAAAATCTACTGGGGGGGGGGGAAATGGAGAGAGGAGGAAAAATTTTGCGAGCATAAGTCCAATAAATCCTTCCCTTATATAACCCTTTCACATGGATTTTGCCAACTCTGCGGAGCAAAGCACTTTATACAACGCAGATTTTTTTTCCAGAACGAACATCCTCGTCTTTGGCACGAATCTCACACGCTAGTAATTCCAGAGGCATAAAAATTGCATCTCTTCATGACTCTCTCGCTCACGCTCTATAAGAGAGGAGAGCAACCAGGTCGTCGCCCTATAGAGAAAAGAGCGTCTGGGTCAAAAGGATATAAGTTATGCTTGGGAATCATTTGCTTGACAAATGCCCAACGTGCTATAAAACATTGCAAAAAAAAAATTCAGGGAGATTCAATCCAGAGAAGAGAGCAGAGAAGAGTAGGAGATATTTAATAGTTATTCAGTAGGAAGAGGAAGGAGCATGAAAAGCATGGGAGATTCAGAGGCACACTCCATCCAAGCCTTTACTTGGAAATCCATGGCTCCCATAAATCCTCATATGGCATGCTAAAAAGCGTAATGAATTTTCCCATTAGGCAATCCCACACTACTCAGGCACTGATTCTACTTGGTAAAATTCTAAAGACCCATAAAATATACGAGGGAGCTCTCATATAATTTTTATGTACATATTTCCTTATTTTCTTCTATACACAGTGTACAGAGATAGAAGAAGAAAAAGCATCCAGTGAATTAAATTGAAGAATCTTCTCTTTCCTATGGAACTATGGAATATGAGGGGAAAATCCTGTATATGGAAAATCAGAGTAGTAGCCGAGGAGACAGAGGAGGAGAGGAAAAGGAAATATGACTGGAACTGGCAGAAAAAGACTCGACTCTTCTATTTCTTTCTTCCTTTTTTATTTTTTGAGAAAAGAAAAAGCTGACATTATTTTGCAAGGGAATTTTTCTTCTCCTTCTTTTTTTTCAAGTTGGTTGCGTTGGTTGGTGGTGGAAAAAAGTGGAGATGAATTCATCTGCATGCTAAACGCTTTCAAGTTGTAATTGAGCTTCAAGTCTTCTTCTCATTCTCTCTATCTCTTCTCCTCTCGCTCTCTGTCTGTCTATATGCTCTTTTCAATTCCTTCTCTGGTGATTGAATCAGAGGATGAAATTTATATGGGAGGGGTATGTATTTCAGGGTATTTAAATCCAGTTAAGTATTGATATAGAGGAGGTATGTGTAGAGTGTAGGAATTTGTTTGGGAAGGGGCTTAAGAGTGTATTTTATACGGTGGAGGTGCGTTGTGATGGCATCATGAAGAGTGTTGAACTTGTATATGAGGTTTTATTGGTGGCAACATTTTTGAACAATTCGAACAAAATTGAGAAAAATTCAACCAATTTTTCAGAAAATAAACCAATTTTTCAGAAAATGAACCAAAATTTTGACAAATTGACCCACGCGATGCGGTTGGCTACCCAAATGTTTCCTATTTGAAAGCTTTTAGCCACCCTAAAATGAAGGGCCTAAGGGTACCCGCACAATAGATTTGAGGTAGTGTTTCATTCTAAGGGAGCACACCAAATTTTAGGTACCTACTGAATGCTAACACATAACAAAATTCCACGTGATTTGGTTACCCGATTTTTATTAATGCTGCCACTAACCAATTTTCGGCCTGCCATGGATTGACATCATGTAGTACATGAAGTCAATTCATTCGATAAGTACCCATTTGGTGCGCTCCCTTCGTAGAATGAAGTTCTATGCCTCTTATCTTTTGTATAGGTACCTTTAGGCACTTCATTTTAGGGTGGTTACAAGCTTCCAAATAGGAAACATTTGGGTAGCCAACCGCATCCCGCGGGGAACCAAAATTTTGACAAAATGAACCAAACTTTTGACAAAAACTAAAATCTTGACAAATTGAACCAATTACTTTTGACAAATTTAACTAAAATTTTGACAAATTGAACCAAAATTTTGACAAATTGAACCAAACTTTTGACAAATTGAGCTAAAATTTCGACGAATTGAACCAAAATTTTGACAAACTGAAACCAACATTTTGAGAAAATGACCACATTTTTTACAAAATGCACAATAACTTGAGAAAACGAACCAAAATTTCCGCCAATTGACGCAAATTTTGGACAAAATGAACCCATGTTTTGACCACTTAAACCAAAATTTAGAGGAAATTAGCAAAATTTTGAACAAACGCAAAAGTTTGAAACATTGCAACGAAGTCCAATTTTTTTTTGACAAAATGAAACTAAATATTAAGAAAATTCAATGAAATTCTATTCTATACAAACTTAGGGACCTCACTTTACCGAGGCTGCCGCTGCAGTCAAGTTTGACTGTACAGTATCCATAAATTCGACAAAGCACTTCACCGGTATCAACCAATATGTAACATAAAGGGGGATATTGTTACATATTAAATCATCCCATATATATATACAAGCACAAGCTACATACGCTCCTCTATACATCCAAGTACACAAATGCTCCATACTAAAAGTGTATACCCCAAAAGGAAGGGAATCTGCCCATATATCCCACCATGTACAAGAGAGTGAGTCAAGTTTAAAGAGAAGTTTTTGTCTAGCGTTTCCTAATTAAGAGACGACTCATTAGTACAACTAAAACCACTTTGTATAACGAAATGAAGGACGGAAAGGGAAACATGAGACGGCTAAACAAAGAAGTTTCCACTTCTCTTTTATACCCCCACACACACACTCTCCCCCATATAATCTACAACGTATAGTATCTACCTGTATAAAATATTTATATAGGAAATATGGCTAAACTCAAAAGCATTTCCTCCAAAGAAGAAAGAGGAGGAATATACTAGAGTGAGATAAATCCATCCATTCCAACATTTACATTCAACACGCTTCGTCATCAAAATAACATTATTACTATAATTACGGGATAAAGTCTCTGCGATTCCCTAATTTAATTCCGATACTAATTCCTTCTGAATTACCCAAACTCTCCTTCTTCCTCTCCAACATATTATCCCAATTCTGTCTATCTCTCCTTTTTCTTTCCTTCAATAAATCCCACTTCTACCACCACCACCAAAGATTCCATACATTTTCTCATTCATTTCTATTTCAGGGAAAATCTCATCCCTTCCCAAGGCTTCCACATTTGCTGATTCAGTGTCTGTCTAAAATCGATTTTCTTACACGAAAACATTCCATCAATTTTTTTCCTATCAAAATCATATAAAAAATGACATCTAAAATTTCTGCAATTTTACTCAAAAAAATTTGCCTGAAAAACGTCAAAATGAGATAACTTTTCTCACTTCTGGTGAAAATGGCGCCAAAAATGACTGAAAAATGTGTAACTGAAACTCCTTCAATTTTACTCGGAAAAAATTTCATGTTAAAATTAATGCGCGTTCAAAATTTCATAACTTTTCTCACTACAATGCTGCTAAAATACAAGCGGATTCAATGTGAGAAAAACTGTGGTGTATGTGACTGAAATTTTAGCACGCACATTTTAGCATTTCAACCAAAAAACTAACATTTGGATAAGTGACGGTGGGTAATATGTTAAGGGATTAGGGTGGAAATTATATGGGATTTTATATACAATGTTAAAATAGCATGTTGGGGCTCCACAATAAATTTGTAGTGAATTGGCTACGAAATATAATTTCTCCTTTTAGAAAAACATTTTTTTAACAACACATTTCCTCCACGTGGGAGTCACACGAAAGTAATTATTCATGCATAATTTGTAATTTTGCACCGTAACGTGAGTGACTGCCGCAGAGATTTCCAACGTTAAATAATGTCCTTACTACTACTCCTGCATAGTCTACTACTGCATCTCTGCAATGTAATAAAAGCTGTCCTATTATAAAAGGTAACAAATTTCAAAATAGAATTTCTCTCTCTATAGAATACATATATACATAGATAAACTGCCGAGGTGGAAAATTCAGGTTGCTAATTGTCACATCCCCAAAGTTTACAAATGCTCCTTTTATGCGGGTGAGAAAAAACGAGTGAAGTTAATTATATTAATGCTGTCAATGAAATAGCAGACACACACAAACACTTATGCGCGGACCATTCCAAAAGGCCAACCATTAGTTGACTGCAGGGGGTATAATTACATTTTAATTGAAATTCAAAGAAATCAACTATTTTTTGCAACCAACTACACTTCTCTTCTGCAATGATGATGATGATGAGGATAATATTTTCAGTGGCACAGTTGTGGGCCTCTTGTGAAACAGGATTATTTGCACCTTAAAATCTAGCCCAATTAAGCAATCCATAGTGGATGTGTATAATTTCCTCGATTATTATTATAATTAGTGCAGAAAATGCACAAGAAACTATAGCACTTTTGTGGAGTAAGGGCTAAAAGGTAATAGAGGTGTGATTATATATTACGCTTAAAAAATAGATCTTTGCTCCTTGGGAGAGGACCTTGCTCTTTAATGAATATTTTCCTTTGAATTGAATTTCTGATTACGGCATATGCAAATTATGCATGCATAGTTTTTCCTTGGATAAGATTTTCACCGGCAAATTATGAATTTGAATAGAACTGGGAAATTTTTTTACCATTGTAATTAGTCATTTGAAAAGCTTTGCCAATTTAAGGACTTCGCTTGTTGCAAATTCATTTTACATCAGCTTATCCCGAAGTCTAATGGTCAATATTCCCGGTAATACGTAGGTTTAAATTTCGCATTTTTGCCAATTGGAATTTTTGCTAATGGAATTTTCGTAACTGAAATTTTGATCACTGGTATTTTGGCCGCTGGAATTTTGACCACCGGTATTTTGGCCACGTGTATTTGAACCACTGGATTTTTGATTACTAGCATTTTGGCCACCGGTATTTTGACCACTGGCATTTCGGCTACCGGTATTTTCGCCACCAATATTTTGGCCACTGGCGTTTTGACCAAATTTATGGTCACACTGGCAAAAGTACCCAATATATTGGATTACTTCGGCCAAACATCTTTTGTCATTTTGGCCCACCACTCCCTATTGGGCTAATTTAGCCAAAATTATTATCATGATTTTGGCCACAAGAACCTTGGTCAATTAGACCAAAATTACAGCCAAAGTTGCTCTTTGGAGTTTATTTACCAGTCAATTTACGTCATTCACTCAAATTCCTTTTGTAACGCAACGCCCAAATTCTCACCAAACTTCAATTAAGTACATCAGCAAATGATAATTCCCTTTGCTAAAAAATGTTAGCATCCGCCAAAAAATCTTCCTGTCCCCTGAATAGCCTAATATGTCAACAAACAGAAGACTGATAAAACTGCCGGAACTGTAAAACAAGCATTAAAAAATCACAAGTTTTTCCTATGGATTTTACCCTTACCCAACCAAATCATAACAAATGCAAGGGGTGCGTCAAGTAAGACTGTATAAGTATAATTACACATACATACATAGATTACAAGGTATTCTGAAGTGGTGGGAGAAGTTGAGAGAAACATTAAAATTTCAAGTGTTTTGTACACACACATATGAGAGACAAGCATAGACAAGTAGGAGAGCTTTTGTCTCATAAGGAAAGAGGATATTTAGGAATACATAAGAGCAAAAAGGAGGAGAGAGGAAGCCTCAAGGGTGACACACGCACACTCCATCTCCAACTGATTACTATTAATGATGAATTAATAGTAATAACTAACCACACAAGGCACACGATATGAGTAGCCACCGGGCATAATAAAGATGGATGGTTGAGAATGAGCTCATACTCCTTTTATTTCCCAAAACATTACTTACTTTACAATGTCTCTCTCTCTCTCCCCCCCTTTTAAATCAAGTAGTACTTCCAAAGACTTACATACACAAAAGGTACATTATTTCCTATGGACCATTGTTTAAAGTATAACTGTAGCAAAGGGAAGGACAAAAGAGTCGTTGTAAATAATAAGGAACGTCATAGAGGGAAAACAACAAAAGTCAAGGAGATTCTTGAGGGATAGGAAAATGACTTGCGTTATTTCCTTTAAATTTTTAACTGACGTGGATTTTTTCTCTCCTTTGCTATGCTATGCTGTAGGGAGAGTGCTTCTGTACAAAAACTTGTATATAAAGTTATATGAAGAGTTTTTGTATACATAAAAGACTGCACTAGTTTAAAGCTGTCAAAGCTTGACAAGGGAACTTGACAAGTAGTTTAATGACTTGCTTCCACACTTGCTTCAATTACTTATGCAATTGAGTTTTTTTTGCAATGCAATCCAATGTAATGGAGAATTAGAGTGAATGTTTTCGCATGGGATTTTTATATACAACAATATTATTATATATTTATTTGAGAGGAAAAAATCCATTATAAATGCATGATTGGGGATTTGAATGGTTTTGAGATTGTTTTGTTTGTTGTTGTTTTGGTTTTTGTTCATTGCTATTTTCAAGTATGGGAAAATTTGTTGTTGGTGTAGTGTATGCTGTTGTTTGATGGAACCAAGAGTAGTCGGCATTTTGAAGGAGTTTTTTTAGGAGGTGAAAACTTGTTTAAAGTATGAGTTTGAGGAAGGCTGAGAATTTTATCAGGGTTGGGGGAAATTAAATGGTAAAATTAATTGGACTGAATCAAGGGTGGTTGTATTTTTCAGGGATATCGTTAGGAAATTTGTGAGTGGGGCAGCGGGTGTGGCAGTTATCAAATATTTGTCATTGGATAAGTAATTAGGCAGAAAATATCAGAGAAAAATCCTGAGTAAATTGGAAATTTCTGAGAAAATTGGAACATTTTGGTAAAATTGGAAAATGGCAGGAAAAAAGGTTGGTAAAATTGATAAATTCTGTGAAAATCGAAGAAATCATGGAAAAACTTGAAAGAAATGGAAGAATTATGGTAAAATACGAAAACACCCGGGAAAAACTTGGCAAATGTGAAATTTCTGGGAAAATTGAAAAATACCAGTGAAAAATCATGGCACATTGGAAAATATTAGGGGAAAAATAGTGAGCGATAATAACGTGCAAAGACTTATGTAAAAACTTGAATAATATATGAAGTCAAAATTACGGGCAAATTTCGCAAATATCAGAAAAAAATTATAAAAAATTAAGATAATATTCGGGAAAAATTGCGGGCAAGTTGGAAAATCTAAGAAAATTTAAAAATACCGCCAGGAAATTTTTTGTAAAATAAATTTAAATCATGATAAACTTTATAAAAAACGGTCAACATTTTAACCAAATACATTCAAAAATGCCGCACTAAAACCCAAGCTATTTCTTGTTCACATCCATAAATATACCTGGAAGTGTCAAGTCAAGCCAACCGAGGAAAAGGGAATAAAGGTCAAACTCGTGTAGAATTCCCTCTCAAGTGAAACTTCTCTTGCCTCAAGCCAATACTTTCACAGTTGCCCTTACACAGGCAATAAGGGAAGGGAAAAAATGGACAGATTCAAATTGGGAAAACTTTTTCCCTTCCCCATGATTTTCTTACTGGTCAATTCTATAACAAGAAAAAAAATGCAACTTTCTTCAAGAGTCCTCCTCCTACTCCTCTTATTTTGCCCCTTCTTGAGAAGAGGCAAAAAAAGAAGAAGAAAAAGCAAATAAAAAATTGCTGACTTTTACACAACTGTGATTTTTCAGACCCCTTACTTACGTGCACAATTAGCTTATGTTGTAAAGGAAAAAGAGGAAAAGGCATTTGGACAACGTATTATTCCTCCCATGTATACAAAAAAAAAGTGTGGAGGATCGACGTATGATTGAGAGTGAAACTTTAGGGAAAAAAGTTTTTGCATTGAAAAAGAAGCTTCTCCTTTCAAGTCATGGGACGACGACGACGACGGGTCAGAATCTCTCCATATATAAACTTGAATGGAGTTTGGGTCTGGAGTGTGTGGAAAAAACCATGCCTTATACGTAGAAACATTTCTCCAAACTTTCAGAGTTGTTTTACGTGATATCTCTAGCTTATATGTTTATAAATGGGTTTGTATATAAGGAGATTGCAGAAGAAAAAAATCAAACGTGACATCTCACTGAAGCAGAAGATCTCATTGAAGAGACTCATCCATTGAAATTCCTTTTTCTTCTTAAGATTACGTACACACACATACGCACAAGCACATACACAAGAGAGATCCGTCATGTATTAGTTTTCCCTACTACAAAGTTCATTTAAAAGGGTTCACGTATCTATATACATAAGCACCAGACTCAATCAAACTAATACAAGGAGAAAGTATCTCTGGCCCATTTAGTTTATTGGGCACATGTGATGAGTAGCTTCATGGCAAATATCCATGTCAAAAATTAAAGCTGGGAATTAAGCCTTGAAAAGATAGGGAAATTGCATGGAAAATTGAATTTCAGCATAAAAATGAGTTGGGTAGGTATGTTTAACATCGTGCACTGGTTATAACGAGGTAGGCGTATATACAAAAAATTGGGTTAATTTCGGACACACCACAGGAATTAAAGGGGTTTGGCAGTTTTAATCGGCATGTCACAGTATTTCAACCTATTTGACAGGAATTTTGGCTGATGTGGCAGTAATTTAGTTTTGACGGGAATTTTGGCTGATGTGGCAGTAATTTAGGCCAATTTGACAGGAATTTCTGCTGATGTGGCAGTGATTTCTGCTGATGCAGCAATAATTTTGGCAGATTTGACAGGAAATTTTGCTGATTTGAAGGGGATTTTTGCTGATTTGGCAGCTTGTTTTACCGGTTTCCCAGTAATTTTGGCCGATTTGAAAATTGTATTTGTGGGTAAAATCATTGCGTTAAGGCTGTTTAACCGTATTTAAACCATTGCAGTTGTTAGCAGGCATATTCCATATGAACTTACCCAAATGCAAAAATTAGTTATTTTCGTATTCAAACTGAACTAACAAGAGCATATTCGCTATGAACTTACCCAAATACAAAATTATAAGTAAATAAGGCGAAAATGAGCTACCAAGTACAGCGTTACCCCATTACAGTGGTTTGTTTACGTGTCAAAAATCCAAGTTTTTCAAATTTGCGTATACTGCACATTTTAAAGAAAAAAGTACACGCGCTGAATAATCATGTTCACATATAGTTAAAAAAATACCTTTTGTAGAAAATTGAACGTATAAATTCTAAAGTTGAAGTTGTTGGAACATTCCATGACAAATGTGTCTCTCTCTGAATGGTGAGTTCGTGACCATCAAGCCGTGGGGAAAACTCACATATCTATCAAGTTAAGTCAAGTCATCATGTGTCACCATCCGAGGACACATAAAAGTAACAACACAATTATTAAACTCTCGTAGAGTAAACTTCCTTTTGAATTTATCTAGTACACACGACCACTGAACATTACCGTAGCTGACATAGAAATATCAACTGTACATTAAAATGCATACAAAAAAACAACATATCAATTTGAAAAACTACCGTCCCATAATGATGGAAAGGTCGAAACACAACAGAGTCCAACACTAGAAAAAAAGTTGTCAACACTTTGGCACGTCACTCTCTCACCACATGCAAAATATTCACATAAAGTTGCATTTACATTTCACTCTCATATTTATTAATGCATAGGATTAAATGAGAAAAATAGGTGCTAAGAATTTTCACATTCTCCAATAATCCCGAAAGCTGCCGCAAACCACACAACTATTTTTTTCGCATTTATCAATTTATAATTTTTTTCATTATATAAAGATTCCTCAGAATATTTTGAATATTAATGTTATCAAGTGAGAATTGAGGTTTAAAGGGGCATTAAAGGAGGATTAAGATTAATAGAGAGTGAAATTACCATAAATGGCAAGGCATTAGGAATAAATACCTACTCAGTCATTAATCCTCGTCAAGTTTGTATTTGTAGCTTCTATACTTACGATATTTGTCAAATTCACACTTTTTACATATGCGAAAACACATAAGGGAATTAAAGATCCATTACTTCTGGTTACATAGGAAATAACAGGGTAAGCATTTTTAGCATCACAATTTTTTCTTATCATCATAATTTTTACTTACTTGTACGGAGCCATAAAAGTTACAACAACTGCTGTGGAAACGAAAAAAGTAACGGTGCTTAGCACATGGTGCTAAAGCCCAATGAACGGGATAAGCTGCATTGTAAGCATCAGGAATCACGTCATCTTATTCCAAATACAGTAAAACCTCTTTATAACGATTTTCTACATAACAGCAGTCTTGCTATAGTGACAGCATTATATTTCATCCACTACCACTTAAATCCATGTAAAATGGCCTTTGAATAACTGCCATTGGCTGTAAAATCCCTTTGGGATGCCGTTACAAAGAGGATGCGTAGTACAGTAGAGCCTCGTTATAACGGCCTTCCCTGTAACGACAGCCCTGCTATAGCGCAGAATAGCTTAATTTCGGCCCAAGTTGTTTAATTTTCACCAAAGTGGCTTAATTTTAGCGAGAGCGGCTTAATTTTGGCCCAAGTTGCTAAATTTTGGCCAGAGCGCCCTAATTTTGGCCCAAGTTGGTAAATTTTGGTCAGAGTGGCTTAATTTTTGTCAAACTTTAGCGGAAGCTTTGTATCTAATCCTTTCCTATAGCCCGACACCCGCATGTTAAAAGCCCTTTAAATAACTGTCATTGCTAATAGTGGCCGTAAAACTCCCGCCCCCTAGGATGCCCTTGTAAAGAGATGATACTTAATTGCACACCACACTCTTTCACCCGTAACAATTAGTTTTAATACTGATAGAGATTTTAACGGACGTGAAGACACCCAGATCCAAAAAATGGATTTTGAAAAATTTTCTCATCAACTCAATATACGCTTTCTGTACACTTATCTATATAAAAGGCTTTAAAATAACTTAACATAGCTTCGTCCCTTAAACAAGTAATTTCATTCCCTCAGATAAAACGCAAATATAGCTCCTTGCAAACGGAACACATAGCAAAAGGAAATAAATGTAACCCATTACGTCCATACAATACGCAACTCTACAACTACTTGGAAACTTTTTGGAAAAAATAATTTTCCATTCCCATGTTATTGTCAGTATGTAAGCAAAAGTATATACAAGAATATTATGAGGATGATTACGGGATAATTTCCAGATCATGATCTACTCCAAGGGTTCCCTATAATTTAATACTTTCTCCCTTGTCACGATACATAAATCCAATTACATTATTTCTTCTTCTCCATTCTTTCAAACTACTACACTACCAAACTATACCGCTGCTTCCAATTTTTTTCCTCACCCTAGCCCCCATTAAATTACTTTACATGTACATATCTACTTTTTACACACGTGCTATATAGTCTCTCCTTCATAGTCACAAGAAATTTAAAAGAAATCATGTAACTTAAATTATGTACAAACCTTTCAAATTTCTTTGACTTAGTTTTTTTATCATTACGAGTAAAAACAAAAAATATTTTTCTTCCAACCACAATTATTACCTACTATTATGCACCAAATATCCCTCATTACTAGAAAAGTGAAAGAAAATCATATAACCTTAAACTGAATAAATTCCCTTATTTACTAAAATTTGCTTCAATCCTTAAATGCAAACATTAACATTCAATTCTGAGAAAAATAAATTTGCGCCATAGCATAGGAAAAAATCGACAAAGTTCGTGAGTTTTCTGGTTCAGATTAAAAAAATTATCTCATTTCCTTATTTATCGCTCCTCTCACCTGTCAAAGGCTTGGCGGAGGAAACAAATCCATGAGAAAGATACGGAGAGATGGATTAGCTCATCTTATAAGCTTACAATATTGACAATGTTGATGATAGGACGGGGCTTGCGAAAAGGTATTAGTGTCATGTTTAAGTATAGGAATTTGAGTGGATGTTAAAAATTAATTCCTTTTAGAGGATTAAAATTTTTAGCGTCTTTTGGGATTTTGGAGGGTGCAAAACAAGGTAAGTGAAAAAATTCAAGAAAAACGTGAGGATTTGAAGGACTTTAAAAGTGTGTGTGTGTGTGTAATTTTTTTAATAGGATTTTATTTTACGAATATATGCATTTGTACTATGCGTTAAGCATATGAAAAATTTTTGGGTGATGATATGAGAAGGGAAAACCATTGATAATTCTAGTCGGCGCCTATTCTTTCAATGGATGGCCACAAGTCTGATCCAATAAGATGATGAATGACACTCAGTGTTAAGAAAGGAAGGCAATAAATCAAAAAAACACTTTCACTTATCCTCAGCCTTTTTTTCTAGAGTCTCGTCGTTGTAAGGATTATGTTACTTATACTTTCGTTAGTATAGTATGGATTTGAGTACATGTTTTTTTGGAGATTGCAAATGATCGAGTTCCGTTAGACAATGAGGCTTTTTATAGGGGAAGGTATACTATGGATATTTAAATGGGGAGTTTGTTATGGTAATATAGAAGGAACGTTGTAATTTACAAGTTTGATTTGGATCATTGATAGGGAATTTTGCTGAGCGTACTGTTTTTTTAGCATGCTGTTTTTTTTTGTGGGTAGCGTATATTGAGTTGGACTGATATTTAGGGTAATTGCTAGGAATGTATTTTGTAAGAGTTGAAATAACTATTATTACTATTGATAGGTTTTGGATTAATGGGAAGCTGTTTGGGACGTTTTACTGTGTGACTGTGGGATTTTGTAAGAATAATTATGTATTGTGGGGAGAGATTTTGGGTATTCTTAGAACAGATGTTTTTTTTAATGGAAGGTTCCATGTAATGTTTTTGGGATTGTAGGGTTTCTAGTATAGGGTAGGATGTCGGAATTTATGTATAGGTTTGCAAAATTTTTGCAATGTTGGTTAAAGTGTTTCGAGGACTTATGATATGGGTATTTGTTGGGAGTAAAATCGGGCAAGTATTTGTGTATTTACCAGAGTATTTTGGTAAAAATGGTTATAATTTGATAAAAATTGTTAAAGTTTTTACAAAATTTTCCAAAATATTGGCAAAAGTTACCAAAATTAGGGTAAAAATGTTCTAAATTTTGGAAAAATGCACAAAATATGGGTAAATATGCACAATATGTTCGTAAAAATGGGTAAAATTGTACAAAATTTGGGTGAAAATGTACAAAAGGGTGAGAATGTACAAAATGTAGGTAAAAATCTACATGTAAAAATGTACATGTTGGTAAAAATGTACAATAATTTGTTAAATGTACAAACGTTTGGTACAAATTGTAAAAAGGTTGGCAAGTTGTCAAAATTTCTGAATTGCCAAAATTTGAGAAAAAATATTCATTAATGCATTTTTTCCAATTTGATTGTTTCCGTTAAATGGAAAATTTCTGGTAGATAAATACAAAACAATTTAACCAAATTTTGACAAAGTTATTCTAATTTTAGTTGTGGTCTGAAAATTTCTTCAATCAACCAAAATATAAAGCATTCGCCCAATTCCACCACTTTTTGCCCCAATTTTGTTCGCACATTTCCTGTCATACAAGCTAAATTTTAATGACAATTTCTTTCTCATCTTACGTCAAAATTATGCATCAATATACGCGTGAAAATTTAGGAGAAATGCTCTAAAACTTGAGGATCGCTAAATTTGGACGTATTTGCAAAATTTAGGAGAAACAGTACAAAATGCTCCTTCCGAGCTTCCCATTCAAGAAAATAAGAGCCAATACAAAAAATCTACCACAAAAATCCCAGCTATACAATGCAATGTACAAGAAGCCCAGAACACACGTAAGAGCCTCGTAGTAATAAATGTACCCTAAATGATTGCATGTTCGAATGGATGTGAGATACAGATTATATCCCACACGGAAAAGAGCGTCTTATGGGAAAAACCTCTCCTTTTGATAAAATATATATTATAGTAATAACTGCCGATATAATATGCTCGATCAAGCCATCTGATAATCATGTTGAACTCGTAAATCAGGAATTTGGCAAGAAATCATTACACACACACAAAACCTCTACAAAAGGTGACCAACCGCAAGAATTATTACAAAAACAATGTCTAGCAAGCTCACACCTTTTTTCCTTCTCCAACAACAGCCCTCAAGCTCATTTCTGCAACATTTTTCCCATTACATTGCATTACATAATAAACCAATCCACTCCAACGTTCCTGTTCTTCCTAAGCATTATAATTTTTTCCACATTATATTTCTAATTACCATCTCCATCCATCCAATTACTATAGAGATTGGTAATTATCCTTGAATAATCCTCACAATAATAAACATCCCTCATCCCGCTATAAAAAATACTAATTACTTGAAATTATTTTTTACCAAATATTTTTAATGCCCTTAAAAAATTATTATAATTATTTTTTCCCTAATGCAAAAATCCACCGATCAATTGATAAATATCTAATTTAATTTAACACACATGGAAATGTGAACATAAAATACGCACATTTTCCTTCAATAATAATAAGACTAATAATTTTCGCACATTTTTTTTTACTGAAGGGTGTTTTCTCTCACTTCCTTTTTTCCTTATACTTTTATAGTGTTACAGGATCAAATTCTTGTAAAATGGGTCTACTGTGTAATGTACAAGAAAAATAATAATTGAAATTGTTGACTTCCTTTTGCAATTATTAGGTACAACAACTACTACTACAATTACAAGTGTGTGCTCATGTAAAAGTGCTCAAGTTTTGCAAGAGCTCACACTTGAGAGATTTGTTTCCAAGAAGGCTTAACTTTCGCAGAGGGGTCGAAGGTTATAAAAAATTGATTGGATTTTCCTACGTGATCAACTTGTGGTTGGAAAGAAACACATAGGAAGGAGTATATTGAAATAATGCGTGTAATGGTTTAGGGAAGGAATGAGATAGGTAGGATTGGAATAGGAAGGTATACATAAGTAATAATAATTCTATTTAGTTTCATGTACTTTTTTTGTATAATTAATGGTAAAAATGTACGCGTGTGTGTGTAAATTAATGGGCTAGTAATGTGATGGAGGTTGTTTTAGGGAGAATGACAAAATTAATGAATTTTCTTGGATTTGAAGTGTGGGGAATTTATGGGGTGACAAACTTTGAATTTCTAATGATGATGTGGTCCGCCCTCATTTAACATATTGCAGGCTGGAAAGGCTGGTGGATTTTTTGGTGTTAATGGAGTAATTTTGGGGGGGATTGGAGGAAATTTTGGTTCAATGGGTGGAAAATTTTTGTTTGCAAGAGAAGATTGTATGGATTTACACTGAGTGAGATCTCGATTGAATCGGGAAAAACTAAATTTGGTTTGCAATGGAACAAGTTTTTTCAATTCCATTGGTCGATAATTTGAATTGCTGGAGACGAATTCGTCAATTGCATCGGAGGAAAATCGGAAATTGTAACAAAATTTTTAGTTGGAGCGAAGTTTGCAAATTGTAATTTTTTTTTGATAGTATCAGCGAAATTTTCAAATTGTAACAAAATTTTTAGTTGGAGCAAAATTTGCAAATTGTAACAAAATTTTTAGATGCAGCGAAATCTGAAATTTGTAACAAATTTTTAGTTGCCGCGAAATCTGCAATTGCAACAATAGTTGAAATTCCAGCGACATTTTAAAAATTTTCAATGTTAGCGAAATCTGCCAGTACAGCGATATTTGCAATTGCAGTGAAATTCCCAATTAAAACGATATTTGCAACTACAGCAAACTTTAAAATAACATAGTAATTATTGCATTAGAAAATATTAATATTTTTGGTCAAGATTTCCACACCATCCACAAAACTTCCACTGCATCTGCGAAAATTCTATTAAAATACATCAAAACGCATTAAAAATTAAGCTCAATATTTATGTGTTCCTACAAAAGCTTTCCTCACGCTCGAGACCTACTCCTGCCAAAACATACATGTATGTGTAGGCATTTAAACTTGCTCATATGTAGCTGCAAAATGAAAAGCAGCGGAGCAAGTTGGAATGATTTATGACTCCCTCTCGTTTATTGTGTTAGTCTATTCAGACCATGGACTGCGTCTGTTTGAAATGCAAAAGGTTAAAAAGCTCATCCAAAGACTCTCAATTCATTATTTAAAATAATATTTATGATTTGTTTGTCTTGTCACTCGTGTCTTTCTCTCGCCTCAAGCCTACACACACACATTGAGTGAGCTATTTTGAATTAACAGAGGAGAAACAAGAGAGAGAGTAGATTTTTCGAGAGACCAAAGGGTTATTAAATTGACCAGAGGGTGAACCCATGATTTTCTACAGCACATACGAAGGATTTTCTATAGAAATCCAAAACCTTTGTAAAACAATTGATACAGAGGCTCTTTTTGGTGGAGCTCAATTATACTGAAAGAAAAACAAGAGAGCCTTTTGTAATGGAGGGAAAAGGTGTTAGGTTACTTTGGAGGCCTCGCTTGAAACAATTACGAAATGGCTTACTGCTGAGTTATTAATTAACAGACTGGACGGGAAGAACCCACTGACTTACTTTTTTTTTACTTCAAAATTAATACATTTTTAAAGTACCATTTTGCGGCTCCATTAAATAACGTGCAGTGTGCAATGTATTTTTGCATATATAAATCAATGGGATTAGAGGATGAAGGAGCGATGGGGTAGTAAACTACTGTAATTGTAATGGACACCGCCCTGTCGTTAACTTTACTTGTGTGGTTCACACTTGAAAATTCTATGGAATGGATGCCAAAAAACTGTTGAGATTATCCACGTAAACAACTTGTTTTTCAGTTGGGGGTGCAGCGTAGTAGTGTAAAAGTGCAAGGGCTAATGATAAATATCTACATATGCATAAATACATTTAGTGTATTTTTACATGGAGTGGAAAACATTGTATGTTTATTATGTAAAATGGCATTTATGACTTTCCACCTTTTTTTCACGTACATTTAAAACATTTGCACATTGGGTGGTTCGAGCGAAATTATGTAATTTGGTGGGAATTTCGGAAATGTGTTAGATATTAATTTAGATCGAAATGATAAAAATTGAAAACCACTGTTGGGAAATTTGGCTACGTGGATTACAATTTTAGGCAGTTTGGTCAACATTGCTTTGAAAATGATTAAGATTTCAGTTAAATATCAGTGAAAATTGTAGGGAATTTGGTCAGAATTTTAGCAAAATTCATGAAACCGGTTTGTCTAGAATGTCAACCAAGTTGACTAAAATTTTGGTTGGATTGTGCTAAATCAAAGTGACCTTTGGTAAAAATTTTTTGTGGAATTGGTGGAACGTTTTTCGAATTGGGACCAATTTTGGCCCCATTGGGCACTCTTTTGGGCGATTGGGCATAATTTTGGTCAATTTGGACATAATGTTGTTTAATTTGGACACAATCTTGATAACATTTAGCTAACATTTTGTTAAAGGACATAATTTTGGAAACTTTAACCAACATTTTCGTAAATTTAAACATAATTTTGGTAACTTTAGCCAACATTTTCGTAAATTTGGACAGAATTTTCGTAAATTTGGACAAAATTTTCTACTCATTGAACAAAATTTTGATAAAGTAAACCAATATTACAGTCAAATCGCTAAAAAATTTAAGACCAATTGCACGATAAGTTGAGTCAAATCCGTCAAAATTTCATTCAAATTTCATACATTATTACGTACAAAGTCCGAACATATCATGCAAAGTCTTGGCCACTGCACTATCCAAATCTCAACAAAATACACCAATGTGTAAGGTCACCATATCCCAAAACCCAACCCCTAAAAATCCTATTTGTTCACCTTCCATTTCCCTCCCCAATTTTCGCCATAAAATCACCCTGGAATTTCAAACTAGTAATTTAATATCACCTTCCACTCTATACTTGAACTACAAAAATTTACCAGTCCATTCCCAGATTTCCAACATTTCAGCTATTAAAATTCAATAAAGAATTTTACGACTTAAAAAATTAATACTCTCGATAAATATTGACGATATTTGCGTGTGGTTTCTCACTCCCCAATAAATCAAAGGACCACACGTGCTTATCTCCATTTCTCTCTCACACACACACACTTACTCGTCCCTCCAATGTACATATTTCCATGTAGGAAATTTTTTACTCGATTTTAAGGGTCAAGTATTTATACCCAATGACTTTGCAACTTTTCTCATATATTGAAATTATTAAGCAATAATAATTACATGGAGGGCGGTAGAGTTACAGAAAAAGTTGAGGATATTTTCCTACACGTTGTTGTAAGGGATGAGGAGGTATCATTTAAAATATACGGGCTCCTTGACAACCTGAATATCAATCGGCGTCATGTTAAACCTATTAATCAAATTTGATCGAGTCAATCGCCTTTGCCTTGAGTTTCAAGAGCCGTCGTTCTCTAGGGGGTCCCAACTCATCGCTTTTTTTACCTTGTCTCTCATTTCAATATATTTTTTCTCTCTCTCTCCTAATCTTTATGCGTGGATGATATTTATCCCAATGTTTTATCATCTTAAGGGCGGGCTCTCTCAAGTTACTTGTTGCGCTTAAATAGAAAATCCTTCTTATAATGTGGAGTATACATATTATTCAGTTCTGAAAGAAAAATCTCATTGTAAAATATCCCTTGGAGGAGAATGACAAAATAATTGAATGACAAATTCTTTCACCATCCCAACAACCACAACGGCCTTTCGTTTCACATCTGTCTTGTTATCTCTCCTTTGCTCTTCCATATTGATTTTATCGATAATTACTATCTCTCTGTATGTGTGTGCGTAGTGGAGGGATGTGACCATAAGAGTAACATGGTCTTTTAATTAGTTGCTAACCATTTTTATGACTTTGTCTTTTTGTCTAAATGCTCTTTCATAAGTTTTCAATTAGCGTCAGAAATGATTAGCGCATGGAGGTCTCCTTATGTTTAAGTTGATTTTTGGGAGGTTGAAGCTTTGTATACGCATGTGGGTTTTATGAGCTTTTAAAGGATGTGTTTTTATAGGGGAACTTTTATGGAGGCTTTGACACTTGAGGAGATAAAGGGTTAAATTTTGTGTGTGTGTGGGATTTTTGCACTTTTGGTTAATGATTTTTTCCGGTGGAAATTATGAATAGGAAAATTCATGGACGGAAATATCCATGTAATTCTCACTATAGGGTAAATTTGGGTGATATTTTGGTAGATGGAAAAAAATTTCGAGTAATGCGAAAAAAAATTTACCGATGTAAATGATAATTTATTGGCCAATGGAAAAGAAAAGTTTTCTATGTATAAAAAATAATCCAGCTGATGCATACAATTTTTTTAATGAAACGTAGGAAATATTTTGGCGGTTGGAAATATTTTTTCCAATGCAAAAGACCTTTTTTGAAACAAAGGAAACGTTTTCCGTTGCGCGTTGGAAATTAATCCCCCAATGTAAAAAAAATTGGTCAATAAAATTAAGTTTTTCAATGCAAAGAAAATTTTGTCCTAAGCAATATTTATTTTCTCCATATATATAAAGAAATATTGGCAGGTGTAAATTTTTCCCAATGCAAAATAAATTTTGACCGAGGCAAAAAATACTTTTTTCGATTTTTTTACACTTTTTTCAGACGTATTCAATATTTTTCCAAAGACAATAACATTTGACATGAAAAAAATTGCAGATAATGCAAAAAAGCTTTTTCCCAAGGAAAGAAAATTTTGACCAATAACGTTGGAATTTTTTCTATTTTCACCAAAACATCTCCAATTTTATTTTACTAAACTCTCTCATTTGACTCCCCCAGATTTTTCTCTGGCACTCCAAAAGAGATTGAAAAGTCAAATTAACCAAAATCACATATACAAACTTAAAGTGCGATATATTGTGCAACACAATTTGTCAAATATGTGTGTAAATTACAAATCGTCTATATTTTATCACCCAGTCTATCCCAAACAATAGGCTTTTTGTCCAAGGATTTAAATACTAAAAGTTTGGATCAGATTACTCTCTAGCTTTGCCCCTGTCCATTCCAGTGCCTGCTCGGGTGTAGAAATGAGATAAGGCTTTGTTCCTCTATAAAGTTTATCCAAACTGAAGAGTTAACAAATACGGGTACATTCTATGGTATTGTATACCTCAAAATAGTGCAACCAAATTTTTTACCGGATTTTCCCTCCCAGCCAATAAAGCTCACGCTACGAGAGATTTCCCTTAGATTGTAAACCCTTCGGATCGAATTCTTCCGGTAGACAAGACACTCAATGTTAATTAGATAGGAGGCCATTTGTATATTGGAGAGAGAGAGAGAGAGAGAGTGAGGCAGAGCAGGGGACCCATCATAATTAATAGTAAATAAAGCCCATGTATTTCCATGCATAAAGGAAGGAGCGTTGGGTCCGTCAAGGTTAGATGAGCTAATTAATTTGGTCCGGCGTCGTCCTCAAGTAATTAAAAGGGACTGAGTGGGCTCAATGAATGAATGAACGAATGAGAGTGGAATCAAAGATCAAAAGTCAGAGGTTTTGATATAATTAATTATTAATTCCCATTCCCTTTTACCTCCACATAAAAGGCTCAATTCTCATTGAAAATTTCCCATTCAAAAGTATTAGCCTTTACATCTTCTTCCTCCTCTTCTATGGCGAGTGGGGGCAAGGGATTAAAATCCGCTTTTCATTTCCGGGTTTACTTAAATAATACGTTTGTGCAGGAAAATTCACTTGTTTTTCTACCTTTTGACCATGTCAAATTAGTAGAGAAATTTTGTGTAGTTGGGAAAATAGTAAATAAATAGAGACCGGAGGGTTTGAATTTTACTTGGATTTTTCCAGGTATTTATAGGGGGTTTGGAAATAATATGAATAGTAGGGCTCTTAATTTGTGGTGATGCAAGAGTTATATGGGTATTTACTTGGAGAGTGAGAATTAAAATGGATTTTGTTGTAATATGTAATGGAGCAATGGTTAAGCCTGTAGAACAAGTTAATTTTCCTTTGGTGGAGACTTGGAGGTTGTTTGATGTTCAATAGATAGGATTGAAGCCAGGTGACAGGTTTAGAGGTTTCGGGATTCACTTTACTTGTATTTATATGAGTTGCTTGTGTATGAATGTAAAGTGTATTGGAGTGAGCCAGTGAGCAGGCTTATTTGTATGCAGAGGCGGATGTCTGTGAGTTGTTATCTATAGTGAAGGAGTATGGTTATAGTGGGGAGAGTTATAGCTGTGAGTTAGCCTAGGTATAATAATTAGTGGCAGTTTGTATGCGTTATGTTAAACATACACGATAGGATTTGGGATGTGAATTAGTGGAGGTATGTATTTTGTGTGAGGGAATACGGGGGAGCATTAATGTTGCGGAGATATGTGGATGGGCGGAAAGTTGGGGGAAAAAAGGGGGAAATTTTATTAAATTTGGGGGTTGTGGTAAAAATTGGTAAAAGTTTTATGGAATTTTTTGAAAATTTGACAGCTTTAGTGAATGTTTTGTTCAAATTATTGGAAATTTTGGTCAAATCAAGTGAAATTGGGGTCAAATTGAGTAAAGTTTTTGTGAAAATGGGCAAAATTTTGAGAAATGGAGTAAAATTTTAGTGAAATTGAGTAAAATTTTGGTCAGACCAAG